>CAUYQG010130976.1:0-13160 GCA_963574415.1 Tarsius wallacei
AGTAGCTGGAACTACAGGCGCGCGCTACCACGCCCGGCTAGTTTTTGATTCATTGTAGAGATGAGGTCTCGCTTGCCCAGGCGGGTCTCGAACCCGCGGGCTCAGGCAATCCACTCACCTCAGCCTCCCAAAGGCGCGGGATTACAGGCTGAGCCACCGGGCCCGGCTCATTTTAACCATTTTTAAGGGTATGGTTCAGTGGCATTAAGAATATTCACGTTGTTGTGCAACCATCACCATCATCCATCTCTAGAGCTTTTCCATCTTCCCAAACCAAACTGAAACTCTGTACCCACTAAACGATAAGTCCCCATGCCCTGCTTCCCCTAAGGCCCCAGCACACCATTCTACTTCCTGTCTCTGTGAATTTGTGTCTTCTAGCTACCTCATCTAAATGGAGTCATACATGATTTGTCCTTTTGTGACTGGCTTATTTTACTAAGCCTAAAGTCCTTGGCTTCATCTATGTTGTAGCATGTATCAGAATTTCCTTTATTCCTAAAGCTGAATAAAATTTTATTGTTTATTTGATAGTATGTATCCCACAATTTGTATATCCATCCATTCACCAATGGACACTTGGATTGTTTCTACCTTTTGGCTAATGTGAGCAGTGCTGCTGTGAACATGAGTGTACAAATATCCCTTTGAGATCATTTTTCAATTCTTTTGTGTATATTCCCAGAGTGGAATTGTGGATCATATGATATTTACATGTTTTTGTTTTTGTTTTTTTTTAGGAACTTCATACGTACTGTGTACTCTTATCTTTTTTTTTTAAGAATCAGAGTGTCACTGTCACCCTTGCTGGAGTAAATATGCAGTGGCACAATCACAGCCACTGCAGCTTGACCTGTTGGACTCAGAAGATCCTTCTTCCCCCACCTTCCAAGTAGCTGGATCTACAGGCACACACCACCATGCCTGGCTAATTTTTTGGTTTATTGTAGAGATGAAGTCTTGCTAAGTTGTCCAGACTGGTCTCAAATCCCTGGGCTCAGGCAATTCTCTTGTCTCCACCTCCCAAAGTGCTGGGATTATTGGGGTAAGTCACTGCACCTGGCCTCTTTTTAGAAAGTATAACCACAATGCCATCATCACACTTACAAATAAGTGAATGATGAATGATGACTCCTTAATAGAATCAAATATCCAGTCAGTCACTGTTCAAATTTCCAACTGTCTCATCAATGTCATTATTTTTATTTTTATTTTTTTGTAGAGCTGGGCTCTATGTTGCCCAGGCTGGTTTTGAATTCTTGGTCTTAAGGGATCATCCTACCTCGGCCTCCCAAAGTGCAGGATTATAGGCATGAGCCACAGTGCCTGGCCCAGTATCATTTTTAGAAGTCCACTTGTTTGAATGGGTTGGTATGTCTTTTTTTAAAAATAAATTTAATTTATGGAATAATTTCATATTTACAGAAAAATTGTGAAGATATAACAGAGAATTAGCATGTTACATATTAAAGCATGTTTGTCAAAACTAAGAAGATGCTCCCTTCCCTACCTTGGGGAGGTGCATCTCATTTTTCTCTTTTTCTCTCTCCCTCTACTTTATTTTTAAAATAAACTATATTATCTAATCTAAAAAAAAAACCAACTAAGAATATAGTACCAACACTCTACCCTTAACTAACTCCAGACTTTATCTGGATTTCACCATTTTTTTCTACTAATGTCCTTCCTCTGTTCTGAGATTCCATCCAGGATGTCACATTGCATTTAGTTGTTGTGTCCTTAGGTTCCTTCCACCTGTGACAGTTTCTCAGTCTTTCCTTGTTTTTCATGATCTTGACAATCTTGAGGAGTATTGGTTGGGTATTGTGTAGTATTTCCCCTCATTTGGGTTTGTCCAGTATTTTCCCCATGATTAGATGGAGCTAAGATGCTTTGGGAAGAATTTCACAGAGATGATGTGCCCTTCTTGTTACAGTGTATCGGGGCATATGATGGCATCACTGGAGATGTTAACTCTCATCACTTCATGAAGGTGCTGTCTGCCAGGTTTCTCCACTGTTAAGTCATTATTTTTCCTTCCATACTCAGTTCTTTGGATGCGAGTTACTAAGTCCATGATATATCTGTACATATATTTTAATCTATAAAATAACACCTACATAAAGGAGAATCTTCTCTCTCTCTCTTTTTTTTCTTCTTTGAAATTTATTTGTTAAGGAAGCTGGGTCACTTGCCCTACATTGTTTCCTGCTGCCCAATATTATTTTGCATGTCCTCTTCTGCCCTCTGTATTTCCTATTTTTGAATCTAGAGGCCTGATCTGATTCATGTTTGAATTTCCAGCAGGACCACTTCATGGTCGGGGCTGTGGACTTCTGTCAAGAGGCACCTGGTGTCTCTTTTTTGAAAAGTTACCAGCTATTGCTTCTAACAACACCTGTAGGGTCCTTCTGGACTTACGTTATCAAAGTACTTTCCTAAGTGAAGGCAGTTTATTTTCCACCCTCATTGCATATAGTATATCTCAGCACATCAGAGCTACCATCATGGTAAGAAACACCATTGTTTTATGTACAATTAAGAAAGAAAAAACACTGCAAATTAACCTATGAGGTAATGCTTTCTGACATCATGAGTGTAATTTTGAAGCTGAAGAATATCAAAAGTGAGTTGGCATTTTCCTTCTTGACCAAACTCATAGTTTTCCTCAATTGCATCTCATTTGTTAGAAGTTAAGTCAGCATCAGCAGGAAGCTGTGGACAATGGATGTTTGACGTGTTGATGGCAGTCTGTACAGCATGGCCATGGGTCACAGCTTTTGTTGCATGACTTTGACCTTTCCTTTATTGACCCGCATAGATTCAGGAGTTTCTTCTCCCCTCCCTTGTGTTGTTTTGTGTGTGGTTATTCTTCTGCATGCTTCTTTGTGACAAAAACAGCTCATTCTAACTCTGTCTTCAAAATTCTTCCCTAAATCCCATAACCACTTGGTCATAGCTTTACAAGAAAATATAGAATTGCAGTCTTTCCTTTAATGACAGATATCTACTGCTCAATGTATGCCCCACTGCCCTATTTCCATGCCTTACTGTGACCACACCAACTTTTTGTTTCCACGCCTTCTTTTTAATGATCTATATATCATTAGATTAGGAAATACGGTTAATTTAAAAGGTAAATTAGAGAGAGAGAGAAAGAGTGAGAAAGGGAGAGGAGATTCACTTCCCCAAGGCAGGGAAGGGGGCCAAAGTCAGGAAGCATGGTGGCAGCCATAGCTCAAAGAGTGCACGGCCACACCAGAGTCTAGTAAGGCAATGGCCTGATGATATTTTTAATGGTAATTAAGCTCCATATAGTAGAAAAAAAATACGCACATGATTCCATGGAAGGTGATGCCAGTGTGAACTGTTATGACCAAGTGTGGGCATGCACAGGCCTGACAACCATGTCAGAGCTTCCCGACTAGGGGATGATGCTCAATTTCAGAGATTTTAAGATGTCTTAAAATGTACATCTTACACATTAACCAATGGAAGAGAATAGAGAATCCAGAAATAAACTCAAATACCTACAACCAACTGATCTTTGACAAAGCAGACAAAAACATACCTTGGGGAAAGGACACCCTATTCAACAAATGGTGCTGGGAAAATTGGATAGCTACATGTAGAAAAATGAAACCTGATCCCTGTCTCTCCCCCAAAGACTTAAATGTCAGACCTGAAACCATAAAAATCTTAGAAGAAAACCTAGGAAAAGCTCTTATGGACATCAACCTAGGCAAAGGATTTATGGCTAAAACCCCAAAAGCAAATGCAACTAAAGCAAAAATAAATAAGTGGAACTTAATCAAACTAAAAAGCTTCTGCACAGCAAAAGAAATAATCAACAGAGCAAATAGACAACACATAGAATGGGAGAAGATATTCACAAACTATGCATCTAACAAAGGACTAATATCCAGAATCTACAAAGAACTCAAACAAACCATCAAGAAAAAAACAACAACAAATAACCCCATTAAAAAGTGGGCAAATGATATGAACAGACATCTCTCCAAGAAGATATGCAAATGGCCAACAAACTTATGAAAAATTGCTTAACATCATTTATTATCAGGGTGATGCAGATTAAAACCACAGTGAGATACCACCTTACACAAGTCAGAATGGCCATTATTAAAAAAATCAAAAACTAATAGATACTAGCACGGATGCAGAGAAAAGGGAATGCTTATACACTGTTGGGAGTATAAATTAGTACAACCTCTATAGAAATCCGTATGGAGATTACTCAAAGAACTAAAAATAGAGCTACCATTTGATTCAGCAAATCCACTGCTAGGTATCTACCCTAAGAAACAGAGATCGTTATATAAAAAATGACACCTGCACCTACGTGCTCATGGCAGCATAATTCACAATTGCAAAGATGAGGAATCAACTTAAATGCCCATCAACCAATCAGTGGATAATGAAAATATAGTATATACACACCGTGGAATACTACACAGCCATAAAAAAGAATGAAATCATGTCCTTTGCAGCAACATGGATGGAGCTGGAGCTCGTGGTCCTACGCAAACTGACTCACAAACAAAAAACCAAACACTGCATGTTCTCACTCATAGGTGGGAGCTAAACAATCATAAGGATGGAAATAACGGACACTGGGGACACTAATAAGTGGGGAGGGAGGAGGAAGGTTCAAGTTCAGAAACTACCTATGGGACACAATGTTCACTCTCTGCGGAATGGGCCACCTGAGACTTAATCCCCACCACTATACAATATGTCCATGTAATGAGCACCCATGTACTCACTTAAAAAAACAAAACAAAAAAAAAACAAGACCCCATCTCTCAAAAAAAAAAAAAAAAAAGGTTGGTTGTCCCACTCAGGAGGCTGAGGTGAGAGGAGGCTGCCACAGAAGGCTGCAATGAGCTATGATTGCACCACCGCACTCCAGCCTGGGCTACAGAGAGAGATCCTGTCTCTAAAACAATAATAATAATACTGATAATAATAATAAATTTAAAATAAATTCAGTACTAGTATTTATATTTTAGGACCATGTAAATGTTATTCTGTAAAGAGCAAAGTAGCAAAATGTAATTATAAAAATAAATAAATAAAATGTGCATCTTGGAATCGAAACACAGGAGTTTCTGGTTATGTGGCTGGCAAGAATTCCATTTTATATATCTGAGTGACCTCTCCACAGAACTTAGCTCAGTGCTTACATGGTATTTCAAAAATATTTGTGTCGGAGTGAAGCCAACAGGTAGTCAATATGTATTTCTTGAGCATTTACTAGGAGCCTGGTCTGGTTGGAATAAGTATTTGAAAACCCAAACCAACCCTCTTTTCTTAATGCTAATTTGATTGTCCTCATTCTTTTTACATTTCTATAGCTGATCTTAGCCAAGTTGAACTCTCCTACAGTAGGGTTTTTTCTCCTTTTCCACTTGAGTAATAAATGTACCCAACCGGCCATCTTAGACTTTGGGGAGTTCCACTCCCTTTTCTTGAGGGAGGAACTTAGGTTTCTTTTTAAGAGTCAGCCTCCAGGCTGGGTACGATGACTCACACCTATAATCCCAGCACTTTGGGAGGCCGAGGCGAGAGGATTACCTGAGCCCACGGTTCAAGACTAGCTTGGGCCACTTGGCGAGACCTTATCTCTACAATAAATAGAAAAAATTAGCTGGGCATGGTGGTGCATGCCTGTAGTTCTAACTACTTGGAAGGCTGAGGCTGAAGGATCACCTGAGCCTAGCAGGTCGAGGCTGCGGTGGCCATGAGTGTGCCACTGCACTCCAGCCTGGGCGACAGAGTGATTCCAACTCAAAAAAAAAAAAAAGTCAGTCTCCTGTATTTCTCTCAGCGTAGTGACAAACCCAGATTCACAGACCTTGTTGCCCTGGCCTTCTCTGCTGTAGACAACGACCCTAACATACCTTTAGTAATGGGTGAACATTAAAGATGTCAGATTTGTAGAGTCCACTTATACAAACTGAACACGTCCATGATCTGATGGTATTTTAAGAGATTGACACAAGTCTTATATTCATTTATACTTTCTAGACCTTTCCAAATTCACTCCACAAAAAAATATGTGCTTTATGGGCTGTTTTTAAAAATAAAATGAACAGCTCTTTTGAGATAGAATTCACATACCATAAAGTTCACTCTTTTAAAGCACCCACTTAGTGGTTTTTAGTATTTTCACAAAATTGTTCATCCATTACCACTATGTCATTCCAGAACATGTTCATCACTTTATATGCCACTGAAGGAAATCAAAATATTTCACCCCAAAATATACTTCTTTGGCATATTTTGAGATGGCTGTTCTGAGGCCTGCAAACAGAGGTGACCTTGCAAAGAGATTCACATTGGTGGAGAATCTGCACTGATGCAAGCAGGCTTTCTTTGAGGTCCTCTCTTGTATGATCTGGGAAATATTAACTGAGAGTTTGATATCTTTAAAGATCTAAAAGAAACATTTACCCTCTATTCTCTCTGAGGTCTGCTACCTGTAAGATTTCACCTAATAACAAGACCACCTTTCCTAACCAGGCCTCCCCTTCTACCCCTTCCATAAACTGTCTTGCCACTATAACCTCATATACCACTATAACCTGCTTTTGGTTTTTGTTTTTGTTCTTGTTTTTTTCACTGGGGTCTCACTCTATTGCCCAGGCTAGAGTGCAGTGGCACAATCACAGTCACAGCAACCTCAACCTCCTGGGCTCAGGTTATCCTTCTGACTCAGATTCCTGAGTAGCTGGGACTACAGGTGCGCACCACCAAGCTTGGCTAATTTTTCTGTTGTTGTTGAGATGAGGTCTTGCTATGTTTCCCAGGCTGGTCTGAAACTTGTGGGATCAAGTTATCCGGCCTCCCAAAGTGCTGGAATTATAGGCATGTGTCACCTCACTCGGCCTATAACCTGTTTTAGGCCATGCTCTGAGCCCCCATTTTTTCTGTAAACTCTACATGATATTTATTGTAAGCTTCTGTACCCCATTGTGGGGTTGGAATACTCACTCTCATTTTCCCCCATGCACACTAATACATTTGTATGCCTTTCTCTTATTAATCTGCCTTTTGTGAGTTCATTTTTCAGCAAATCTTTAGAGAGTGAAGAGGAAATTTTCCCCTTGGCCCCTATATTGCTTTAGTTTTTCTTCCTAGGGCAGTTGCTTGAATTGTCAAGTAATAAAATATATCAGAAGAAGCTAAGGCTAGTTCCAAGAAAATTGCTGAGAAATAGAATTGGCATAAATAAGAAAGTGTTTGGGAGGAAAACTCACACCTTCTTTACTACCCCCAAGAAGGGATGAGGGGATGGGGGGATCTTTATTAGTGGCAGGGTTAGCTTCTTTGGGGAGAGTTTATATGATTGGTTCTCCGTGGCATAGGTCATTATGGAAATAACCAAACCAATCTCATGTTTGCCTAGAGGCAAGGAGGTCTCCAAGCCTGAGGTTCCACTGCTCCTGTGATGCTCAGAGCACTTGCTGTGGTGTGCTGTCCTGGGAAGTCCCCAGGAGGGACTGACAGGGGAGGTTTACTGAGATGAGTGTGAGTCTGGCACCAGGAAGTCCTGGGTCTGATTTCCAGTTCTGCCAACAAGCTGCTATGCGACTTTGCATAAGTTACTTGGTAGCTCTGAGCTTCATCTTCCTTATCTATCAAATGCTCATCACAGTATCTGTTTTGCAGCCTGGGAAGGAGAATTCAAGAGAATAATTGTAGGCAGTACTCGGGGCAGTGGACACACAACTGTCTCGGGTACATGGTGGCATGATGACCATCCATGGAGGAACTCCGAAAGGAAAGTGAAAGCCTGGAATAGGCAATATGGGCAGCACTAGGAGAACTAAGGGCTTCAGCTTAGGCTAGAGCAGGTTCTGGGGAAAGCAAGGATTGATTTTAGGGTCTGAAGGGCTATTCCCTTGAGGCAGGACTAGAATTCTTATTTGTGTCTCTATAGAGTAGAGCTCTGGGCACAGTTTCGATGTCACAGGAAGAGAACTTTTAGCTTAATTCAAGGAAGAGCTGTCTGTCCAAAGAGGTATCCAGTAGTAGAGAGGGCCATCATCTGTTTTGTGAAAAGTCCACGACAGACATCAGGTGTTTGTCATCCAAGGCCACACTGGGGTATTTTTTTTTTTTTTTTTTTTTTTTGAGTCGGCGTCTCACTTCGTCGCCCAGACTGGAGTGCAGTGGCCGCTCCCGGCCACCACAGCCTCGACCTGCTGGGCTCCGGCGATCCTTCCGCCTCAGCCTTCCGAGTAGCCGGAACTACAGGCGTGTGCTACCACGCCCGGCTAATTTTTTTTGATTTATTGTAGTGAGGTTTCACCTGCCCAGGCGGGTCTCGAACCCGCGGGCTCAGGCAATCCACTCACCTCAGCCTCCCAAGGCGCGGGATTACAGGCTGAGCCACCGAGCCCGGCTTGATTTCACAATCTTTACACTTCCCAGTGAATTCCCAGTAGCCCCATTTCTCAAGAGAGAAAACTGACATTCAAGGAGTCCTAGTAACTTGCCCAAGGATATATTACTAGAAACATGACAAGGCTGGCAGACTGTGTCTTCTGTTTGATACAAACCTCTCAGAAATTCCAGAATTTACGGGAACACTGGGATTTAAACCCTAACTGGGGGCAGGGGGAGGCAGAAATATAATATAAACCCCGAATTAGAGCCAGATGGTGTGACTAAATCATTTGTGATCCCATTCAACTCCAAAGCCATGGAAGCAAAAATATTAACCAAAAGAGCTGCCCATTCTTTTTCCATTGATGGATTCAATGTCCTAAGAAAAGTGATCAGTACAAATGGTTTCTTTCTCATTCTCTAACATTCAACAGTTCTTAAATATATTTGCAAA
The DNA here is from genome assembly GCA_963574415.1 of Tarsius wallacei. NCBI lineage: Eukaryota > Metazoa > Chordata > Mammalia > Primates > Tarsiidae > Tarsius > Tarsius wallacei. The sequence continues at coordinate 8,867 of CAUYQG010130976.1, forward strand.
AACCTCATAAGTCTACTAAAAGAAGGAGTCATACTTTAGTGACATCAAGCCCCAAATTCCTTTCATGGTGTACAACACATGGTCATTTCTTAATAAATATGTATTGGGTAAGCAAATAAACAATTGTGACTAACATTGACCTCATCTCTGCAGCTTGACTTCTGGTATCCAGATGATCCCCACCACGTAGCTGCGAACATGACGGTGGATTTCCGAGTTAGTGAGAAGGAAACCCAGTCCATCCAGTCTGCCTTGGATCAAAATGAAATGCACTATGAGTAAGTCCTATTCAAATATCCAAATGCGTTTCATACTCAAACTTTGAGGATCTTGGAAACTAAGAGAAAAGTATTACAATAGAAATACTTTTAATTGGGACCCCCCAAAAACTCAAGATCTATCTGGAAGATAAAATTCACAGTTATTTCCAGACTATTGAAGCCTGTTTATAGAGGTGATAAGAGCAAACTTGGCAACTCAACTTCCATCTTACATTTGCTCTGATCTGAGAGAATGACAGTTACACCTACCATCCAAAACCAGCCCCCTCGTAAGCACAAAGCCCTCTCGAGAAGGTATGGATGAATGGTTTAACCACCCATGATCACCCAGAGTTCGCAGGATGCTGGAGATGATCAGTTTCATGTTCTTGTATTTGAATTCTCCTGACACACAAAAAGAAACCCAAAATACCAAAAACCAAACAAAAACGGTGCTCATCTGTAAGTCAGAGATGTGGTAATGAAAAGTAGATAATACATAAATGATTCTTTATGAAATAAATTCTTCCTCAGATAAAACAAAAGCAAAGCAGTAGAATAAAGCTTAAATCAGAAAGAAGAGAATCTCAAATAGCCAAAAATGTGTAAATGGGTCATTCTGGTCCCACAGAGAAATAAGAAAAAAATTAGAATGTGCTAAGCACCAACCATAGGTCATACACAGACTAGGCCTTGGGGCAGGGAACAAGAAAGGACCCCCAAAGTAATATCACAAATCAATGCATAATTTAGAAAATGAAATGTGCTTTCATACTTTCAAGCATTTAGCCATTCGAGGCACTGAGGGGTCCAATTTTAACTCCCCCTGTATTAAGACCCACACTGTCAAAACACTTGTTCTTTTTTTCTTAAGCTTGCTGTTTCGTGCCTGTTACCTGACTTAGTGTTTTAGCTCAAAGATCTTCTTCTGACTGAGAAAAAGGAAGATCTTATTGATGTCAGTAAAGCCATATTGCAGAGCACAATTTACTGCTGTTCATCATGCCTTGTTTGTATTTGTGATATTGCTACAATATCTCAAATAAATATTTGAGTGAAACTAAGAAGTCACATACATAAGACAAGAAAGCAAAAACATTCTTGTTTATGATTTTAAAAGTAGCAGGTTTGTTGTGATGTTTTATATTATTTTATTTTACTTTATTTCATTTCATTTCATTTTAGATGAGGGCTCTCTGCTTTACCTAGGCTGGTCTCGAACTCCTGGCCTCAAGCGATCCTCTCACCTCACCTCCCAAAGTGCTGGGATTACAGGCATGAGCGCCCGTGCCTGGCTCTTGTGATGGTTTTTCGATCACTGTTTTTATTTTTGCTACTGTTTCAAGACAGTTGTGAAGAAGTTAATAAATTGTAAAAGTTAATAAGTTGAAAGAACATAATTCAAAATTAACTTATACCAGCATTTGGCCCCTTTAAATTAATATATTGGTATGCCTTTTTCTGTTTTTATAAATTATACCATTAAAATTAGAAATAGACACTTCATAAATGTAGCTATGAGATTGTAGACATTTGTAGTACATTTGTAGACTATCTGCTTATGGTTCAGATGATGTCTTGATTCCTTCGTATAAGAGAAACTGACCCTCTGCCCTAAATAACTTTGGCTAGTGTGTCTCTTGGTTCACTTCATAGTGAGCCTTCTCAAATGTGGGCCTAGGGTATTGCACACCCTTCTTCACTCTACTTCATTCATGTAGACCTGATCTGCATTCCTATGATCAACTAACTCTTGCAAAGTATCCAACCCAAGCGAAAATACAGTGCTCTGGCCAAATTTTATAGAATTTGGCTTGAACAGCAGGGTGAAAAATTAGGTATTATGTTTTCTTTAATAGCCTTGTAATGTGGTTACAACGTAGAAAATATAATGTAGAAACAAGCTAGTTTCTTGGCATGAGTATGGATAGTGGAATAAATCATTATAAGGCACCTAGGCAGGCGTCTGACATCCTTCTAGTTTATCAAATATCTCCCATCAGCCCTTTCTCCTCTTTGGTCCTCCAGACCTCTTCCAGCCCAAAAGGATTCTGACTGAACTTCAGGTCTAATTTTCCAGACCCCCACTATTAGTGTGTTTTTCACTTTGCTATATGCCAAGATAGTTTCTTGCTGTCTACATCAAGAACCAAAGTGTTAAACTACCTACAAAAATTAGTTTTATCTAATTAAGACATGATTTCTAGAAATTGGCTCAAATCAGCCAAAGTTGTGGGAAAGCCACATAATTAGATAGTTACCTTACTCAGAAATATAAATATGTAAAGTGATCTGTGCAGACAAGAACTATTTAAAATCTTGTCTCCAAGTACTAATTATATAGATAATTTTATTTGCATAGTAATTGCATGTGTTACTTGGTGTCAGTCAGTAACAGAAGAGGGTTCTAAGAACAGAAACATCTGGTTGGACCCAGGCACCAGGCTGAATTAAACCATGTTAAGAGGCCAGTTTGACACAACGATTTACTGTCTGGATCCAATCCCTTTCAAACCATGCACTAGACAGTATATATAAACCACTATTTTTTAAAAAGTATCTGTGTGTGATATTTTTCTTAATTTTTCAGAAAATTAAATTACTAAGCCAGATTTTATTTTAAAGTAACATACTTGCTCCCTTTGTATTCACACAAAATCATAAAAGGCCAAGTCCAAAAAACAAATAATACAGACATATTAACAAACCCAAACAGATTGGTGAACAAATGTCTAAGGAAAGGACATCCATTGGACTGAGCCCCAAGGGGAGACACCATATTTGGATTCAGCAGTTGAAAGCTCTAGTGTTGGGCAACCCCCTCAGGACCCCTCCCACTGTGGGAGATTTTCTGTCCTCTCAATAAATCCTGCTTTCTATTTATTTATTTATTTATTTATTTATTTATTTATTTATTTTTGAGTTGGAGTCTCACTCTGTCGCCCAGACTGGAGTGCAGTGGCCGCTCCCGGCCACCACAGCCTCAACCTGCTGGGTTCCAGCGATCCATCCGCCTCAGCCTGGAACTACAGGCACGCGCTACCACGCCCGGCTAACTTTTTTATTTATTGTAGAGATGAGGTCTCACCAAGTTGCCCAAGCGGGTCTCAAACCTGCGGGCTCAGGCAATCCACTCACCTCAGCCTCCCAAGGGGCAGGATTACAGGCTGAGCCACCGAGCCTGGCTAAATCCTGCTTTCAAAAAAAAAAAAAAACTCTAGTGTTTTTTAGCATCTTCACATTTTAGATAGTCTTTAACATTGTCTTTCTTTGACCAAAAGTTAAAATTAGAAAACAGTCATTAATGAAAGGTAATTCAGAAAACAACTACTAATAAAAAAATAATAAAACTCACATGGTATGATTAAGGAAAATCTTATTAAGATCCACATAAGATTTTGTGGGTAATGCACAAGAGATATATGCCATGCTGACACAGTGATAACTAACACTTCATATTCGTGTTGAGTTGCTTAATAATATGTTCAGTCAGGCACCACTTCATATTCCAAGGATATACACAGTCCAATCGAATAAGTGTTTCCATCAAATAAGTCATTCCAATGTGTCAATCCATTCATCTTGCTTTCTTCTCCACATTTTTGCATACTACTTGCCGAAAATTATGACATATATGTTAGGCCTGCTATACATGGTGAAGTGTACCGTGGGTCATGGTGAAAAACAGAGGAGTGTGGAAGGCAGGGAGGTGGGTTCTGGAGCAAGGCTATCTGGATCCAGTCCCTTTCAAATCATGTACTAGGCGTCTAACATTGACAATGTCTTTAGCTTCTCCTCACCTCATACCTCATCTGTAAAATGGGTACAGTAATGGAATAGATTTCATAGGGGTTTCATGAAGATCAACTGATACCATAAAGTTACTCTTTGCACCGGGCTCGGTGGCTCAGCCTGTAATCCTGTGCCTTGGGAGGCTGAGGTGAGTGGATTGCCTGAGCCCGCGGGTTCGAGACCCGCCTGGGCAACTTGGCGAGACCTCATCTCTACAATACATCAAAAAATTAGCCAGGCGT
>CAUYQG010130978.1:0-68185 GCA_963574415.1 Tarsius wallacei
TGGTGGCTCAGCCTGTAATCCCGCGCCTTTGGGAGGCTGAGGTGAGTGGATTGCCTGAGCCCGCGGGTTCGAGACCCGCCTGGGCAAACTTGGCGAGACCTCATCTCTCCAATAAATCAAAAATTAGCCAGGCGTGGTAGCGCGCGCCTGTAGTTCCAGCTACTTGGAAGGCTGAGGCAGAAGGATCTTTGGAGCCCAGCAGGTCGAGGCTGCGGTGGCCGGGAGCGGCCACTGCACTCCAGTCTGGGCGACAGAGTGAGACTCCAACTCAAAAAAAAAAAAAAGAAGGAAGTGGAACAGGACATTACACAGAAGAGTTTACAATTAGGGGGGAAAGAGAAGAGAAGAGAAAGGATTAAAAAAAAAAAAAAAGGAAACCATAAAGCTGATGAGGCAAAGGTGGAAATTAGACATCAGTTGTGCTCAAGGGTCACCTCTCCTGTTCTTCCCTGGTCCCAAAGAACAAGCATGCAGGTACAGGCACACACACACTCACACTCATTCCTCTTTTTGGCTGTGACCTACAAGGCTCTGCAGAAAGGAATCAGAGAGAGGGCTTTCCAAAAGAGCAGGGTCTGCCTTTCCTTTTGTTCTTAACAAAACAACAACAACAACAACAAAAACTCAGCTTATGATTATTCATTTTTTTTTTTTGATTTAGAACTGCAGGGCTTCTAAAAATAAGATTACAAAACAAAATCAATGATTACAAGTAAACTTTGAAGAGCAGTGTTTATAAACCAAGGTCAAAATCAGGCTTTGCCTCTGATCTAGAGTTGTTTTATGGGCAGCCACAGGGAGGAGGAGACTCAGACTTGCATTCATCCTGGAATAGTGTGTCCCTGTTCATAAAGAACAGGGTTTTTCCTCTTGCTAAGTTGCTGCCTAGATCCCAGTAATTTTTCCTCATCTATAATACTGATTATGATTTCTGAGGGTGGTTTCTTGGAGCTTATTAGGTCCTGAAACTTGACATAATACCTATTTTTAGACAAAGATGAGAGAGTTTTGACTGATGTTATGCTCCACGCCTGTGAGAAAGACAAGCATGTTTATTCATTGGTTATCTGTCATCCAGTCTGCTCTCATTTAATAGTATTAAAATAAGTTGGTCATTGGAATTTTATTCCAAATCTAGCTATGTGACCTTAAGAAAAATTGCTTCATGTTTCAGGGTCTTAGATTCTTCAAACACAAACAAAAAAGACTTGGCTACCTCATTTCTAAGGTCCCTTTTATCTCTCCCTGTGATTTTGTGACCCTATCCTCTGGTTTCGCTTTGAAGCAGCTGTCTCCAGCAAATACTAGGTTTTTGCAGCTCCCTCAGTTTCATGAAGAAATTCACGTAATTTGTGGTGGGTCTTTTTCCCTTCAAAGAGTTATGTTTTTTTTAGTATTATAATAAAGAGTCATGTTATTAGCTATTTTTTTCTCCTTGAGGAATAGTTCATATGAAAAAGGGTTTTCATTTCCCTCTCAAGGTGTCTTTTAGAGTTGTTATGAGTGTCCAATAAAGTTATGGAGCCTCATGAAGAGTATCTTGTTAATCTTACCAGCTCCCTCCTTTTTCCTTGCTGATCACTGTACTGATTATTCACATGTAGAATCTTATGCATATTAATCTTTATAGATAGAGGTGCTACTAACCCCCCACTTAGTGTAGCTCGAATGTTTGACCAAAGAACACGGAGATGTATCTCTGGATAAAATATGATGAGATAATAGGCAGAAGGAAGAGTCTTTGCAATTAAAATGTGATAATTGTGATGATGGTGATGTTTTAATGACAATGTGGATAGTTCTTATTTGTGGAGCCCTTGCTATGTGCCAGACCCTCTGCTATGAGTTTTACATAAATTTTCTCATTTAATCCTCATGACCCTTTAAGTAAATGACATCATACTCCTTTTGTATATGGACTTGGCCAAATTGTCCAAGTGTATAATGGAAATAACCAGGATCTGAGATCAAGCTTGCCTGATAGAAAGCTCTTGTGATTACCCAGCCCTGTGGGAAGATCTCTAAGTCATGACTTCTCTCCTGTGTATTTACAGTACCTGTTGTTGCTATAGCACTGACTGGCTGGGATCGCCTTCCATTGCTTACTCCATAGAGCTCAATTTCGTATTCAGTAGCCTCTCTGAGACCTGTTATGTCCCTGGTACGTTCAGGGGCAAGTAGGGTTATTTCCAGTGGCTCAGACTGCTTTTTGGTATCTCTGATTTTGAGAACAAAACTGTCGAAGACCCCTTCATCAGCTGTCCAGGATAGACGGAAACCGTCTGGGGTGGCATCTGAAACCAGAAGGTTGTCAACTTCTGGTTCGGCTTCTAGTGGGGAGAAAATGGAGGAAGAAGGAGGAAAGAGAACATCATTTACCAGTCCGTGCAATCTTCTCTCCACTGGGGGTATCAACACCCAGTGATGCCCCAGCTTTCAGAGATAGAAGTGTCCTGAGATACCAAAAATAAAATCATTCAACATTAACAAGGCCAGTAGGACTGGGAGAAGGGAAAGATGGGGGTGATACATTCAATACAAGCCAAGCGTATGATTGCATATGTGAGTTTTGTCTACAAGCAGTTCTATAAATCTACATCTGGATTCAGCATCAGCCCCTCCCACATGTTATTAAATAAGTTCAAAGTCAGTCAATTGTTTACACTTGCTCTCTGTCTTCCAGTGGCTGAGTGCCCATCGTCTGTGAGACCTTTTTCTTTTCTTTTTGAAAAGACAAATAAACCAGCATTAACGATCTGTAGAACTGCCCACAATGATACTGCTGATTATATTTCCCTTGAGCCTGTGCAAAATGGCTTTTAAAATGTTATGGTATTTTTGCTTTGTTCTTAGAGCGGTTTTACTAAAGAAGGCTCCTACCCTTTACTTTTATTCTTGCTTTCTTTCTTGCTATTTTAACCATTAGATAAATGTTCAGATGGTAGAACTGAGGCTTGGAACCTCTTGTGCTACATACTTTGGATTCAGGGTTTCATCTTGGATTGCCTTAACTAGACAAAACTCAATGTCAAGGTAAATTTAGAGCTGTGTTTCCCAAACCTTACTCAGAGCAAATTATTCCTGTTTGATCTTCTTCCTTAAAAGGTATCCATTGTCAAATAAGTTTGGGAAATATTGCCTGGATAAGCCCTGCTTGGAGATACACAATGCACACTGGAGTGTTATGAAAAGCTCCATGGTTCAATTTTAACTCAGTATTTCCAAACTTACTTGAACATGGAATTTTGTCACCAAGTAGGACATTTGGATAGTCTATGGAGTTGGTAATCTCTAGAAAGACTTTGGGAAACACAGAATTTTGATCATTAAAGTTGTTAATGTTATGTTTCTGTAGGAATTATTAGTCTTGAGAAAATTATGGATTTAGTCTGTGTTGCAGAATCTCTCTGATATTAGTGTCCACATTTGGTTTTTCAATGACAAGTCCACTAGGCAAGTTTGTTAAAATCATGGTTGAGACTTTGAGATGGCAAAGGTTTTAAACATGTTTTCAAAATATACTCACTGGTATATTTCTTTTGAGAAGGCGGAAATGGGGACGAATCAGGATGAACACAAGGAAAGATGATATAGGGTAACCACAAGAGCTATGGACAAGACATGGTCCAAAGGATTTGGGACACTGAAAGGGAACATTTCGACCTTCTCGTTTCTGGGGTGGGAGCAGGGAGTGCTCATTAGATACATAAAACAAGGGGGAGCGTGGGAAGAACATGAACAAACAGGCCACATCCATGGATTAAGTAAGGAATGTGAACAATGTTGTTAAAACCATGGTGATCTGGTAGACAGACTACATGGAAGAAGACCAGGAAGAGTAGAGAATGGCTCACTTGAATCGAAAAAAATACCTGTAACAATCTCAGCCCTCAAGGGCTTGGTTTGGTGCCCTTGGGTGAAGCCAGAGACCATGACCTCATAGCCAATGCCAGTTATGAGGCCTCTAAGCTCCAGCTTCCTCTGGGTTCCTGAAAGTGTGAATTCCTGGGGGTCCAGCAGCTTCCCAGAATCCACCACCGTTACTAGAAAGCTGTCAAAGGCATTCTCCGATGCCATCCAGGAAACTGTAAACCCGTAGGGATTAATGTCGGAAATGGTTAGGTTTTCCAGAAGGGGCAGGGCCTCTGAAAGAAGGGAGGAGTGAAAATAACTCAGGTTAGCAGCACTGACTCTGTCAGGATAGCACACATTTTCAAGAATAGCGATAGATACCCAGTCCATCATTCAATGTGTTATGTGCTCTGAAAGTGAATATTTACTAAGAGTTTATTTGGTGCAGATAAAGTTATCACATGTAATGCTTGTAATAAGCCTATGGGGTCAGTATTATTCCCATTTTACAGGTGATAAAACTGAGTTCCCAAGAGGTAGATTGACTTGGACAAAGTCATGAGCTCGTAGGAGATAGAGCAAGGAGATAGACCCCCTTTCTCTACTTTCTTCACACTGCCTTCTGGTCTTGAAGTGAATCAGTTTTGTTTTTTTTAAAAATAAGTATACTTTATTTTTGGTATATTTCATGTGTTTTTATCCTACTTCTAGTTCATTTTGAATCAAGTCAATCAGGTTAATTAGTGACATATCCTTATAAGCTGAGATAAAGGGAGAAAATAAGATGTTTCTTATGTGTCAAAATTAATAATTTTATGGTTAGTAGAAATACTAAGATTTGCTAAATATTTTGCAGTTAACTTTTTCTGGACAAAGTTAGGAAACAAGGACATAGCTGAGTTTTTAGTAAGCTCTGTCATCATCCTCTGTTCATTCATTCATCAAACTTCTGTGTCCCAAGCACTCTGATTTCTCTGGTGCCCAGGAGTCTATTCACACACTGGGATTTCCAAAAGGAGTGAGCTTATATCAGCGAAGTTTCTGTCAATACTTCCTAACTGACAAAGCCTCACATCATTATCCTATTTAATCCTCACAATGACACAGTAAGGTAGGTATTACTACTTGCCCTGACCCCCATTGCATCTAAGGAAACAGGCTAATGACTTATCCAAGATCACACATCTACTAGGTAGCTAAGCTGGGATCCAGCTGGGTCTTCTGAATCCTCTATTTTCTTTCTACAACTACAGCTGGTGTCTAATTAGTAAACTCCATCACTGCTGGCATGTCTTGAGGCATAAGCAGGATTAGTGGAGAAGGCATAGCACCTTCTCTCTAGCTAAAAAAAAAAACCCCAAAAAACTCAACCTTAATGGTGAATGTATTTATTTTTTATTAGAAGGGGATAGGGGACAGGAATTTTAAACTAGCTGCATCTAGTTCAGAGCCTTCTTTTCTCATTCCCTCTAAATGGAAACTTTCAAAGAGACAAATGACCTTGCACTAATGCCCAGGGTCTAATCCATGTCTCATGGACTAGACATAAAGAAAGACGTTTTAAAAATGAAGCGTTTGGTGACTGAATAGGTGAATGAGTGCCCTCATCCCTTAAGCAGAGATTTAAATTTTGCTGCAGTTTGAACTTCCTGTACTTATTTTGAAACATTTGGTGTTTATCTCGAGGTATTTTTTTTTTCATGTAAAGATCTCTCAAGAGTCATAACTCTATCAAAGGCAAAGATGAAATCACTTATACTGTGCAAACAGTCTTCTTCGTCTGTGAGACAAGGGTCTCAAATTCTGTTGCTGGTTTTGTTTAGATAAGTGGCGTCTCTCTTTGATAGCTGGCCTCTTTGCACCCCCACGCCATCAAAACAGTGAATTCCTATGAAAATGAGGGTGTTCAGGCTAATTAGTCAATCAAGGGCTTGTATTTAAAAGTCCCTCCTGTTCCCTTTTTTTTCCGTGCTTAATATGCTTTTTAAAAAACACAGAGTCTTTTCATATCATGGATTAGCTGGGACAATGCTGTAACTGGATCTTGGATTAGCAAGGTCAGCTCTCCCAGCTTACCTTTCTTCTCTCTGTTCTGTGGGAGGTTCTGCAAGAGGCTACAGGCAGGGGCCTGATGAGATCTGTGGCCATTCCTCCCCTCCTGGGCAGTGAGAGTCTCATCTTGTACTTCTTTCCCCACGTCCCTTAATAAATTGCCATGTTTTTCATTTGAAGTCTGATTTGAATGATTTTGCATTAGGTAACTGAATTAAAAAGACCATTTTTTGGATCTACATTAAAATACATTCTATGTTATCTTAAAAATAAGAGGGAAGTTGTGATTGCATAGGTCTGTTGTTCTAGCTAGGCTTGTTGGTTGCTTTTTCAGAATGCCACTTTTCTCATGCTGTTGGGAGACAGTAAAAAGAAATTACTGTCTATAAAATGCCTACTGAATTGCCAGGAAGTGAAATTTCATCATCTCTACTTAACCCCTGAGATGAGGCTACTAGAAGTACCTGTGGGTATCCTCTCTCCATACATAAGGAAATTAGGATTCAAACATAAGTTAATAACCTGCCAAGGTTATGTAGCTAAAAAGCTGTGGGAGAGGTTTAGAAACCACATAGGCTTGATCTCAAAATCCTCACTCTTTCAAGACACCATACTGCTCCAATTAAATATTTAACTGTATTTATTAACATATCTTTTTTATAGCAATTTAGGCCCTGGGAGAGAACTAATTTAATGTAAAAATCAGATGGCAAAATGCGTCTTCTGAAAATTATCATTAATAAAAGGCAAGAGACTTCTAAATATTTTCTGAGACATTTTGGGCTACAAATTTAGTAAATTGATACCATTTGGTAGCCTTTGCCATTGACAGGATAATAACAGGAAAGAAAATAGAAAACTATTTCTTTATATAATTCAAAGAGAAGTTAGAAGTCAAGTTTAATGAATGGGCAAGGCTTAATTAAACTTGGAATTTATTTGCCATCCAAGGTTGCACCCACATCAATCTGTTGTAGCGTAAATTTTAAGACAAATTATTTTTTTTTAAGAAAATGATTATTATGCTTTTGGGGCAGGTGAACTGCCTTACCTAGCATGATTTATGGACAGAATCCCTGTTCTAAACCCTTACTTACTTAGGATTTACTCTTTAGCCAGAATCTCTAAAGTGTGGATAAAACAGCTAATAAAACTGGGCACAAAAAACCCTAAAAGCTTTATACAATTGCTGAGAACATTATCTTCCTTTTCCAAGAGTGGCTGCAGAAGACTTCTCCTTTGCAATAGTATCTGCCCTCTCTTTACTTAGAAGTTTACAATATGTTATCTATCGTGAATAATGTTGTATGGCAACCTAAATGTCCAATAATGGACAAATGGTTAAAGAAAATGTGGTGTATATATAAGCAATGGAATACTTTACAGCCTTAAAAACAAAGGAAATTCTGTCTTTTTCAACAACATGGATGACCCCAGAGGACATTATAGTAAGGGAAATAAGCCAGACACAGAAAGACAAATATAGCATGATCTCACTTATATGCTGAATCTAAGAAAATTGAACTCATAGAAACAGAGAGTAGAATAAAGGTTACCAGGGGTTGAAATGGGAGAGATGGGGAAAGGGAAGATGTTAGTCAGCGTACAAAGTACATTTACACAGAAGAAATACGTTTAGTGACCTATTGCAAAGCATGGAGACCACTGTTATTAATAATGTATATTTCAAAATTGGTAAAAGATGAGATTTCAAATATTCTCATCTCAAAAAATAAGTTGGTGAGGTGATTGATATGTTAATTAGATTGATTTAATCATTCCAAAATGTATACCTACATCTAAAAATTACACTGTTCTCCATAAATATATACAATTATTGTATGTCAATTAAAAATAAAAATGTTTACATTTGGTGTAAAGACTGTATTTTAGGTTGAATTTTCCTTTAGAATGACTGTCTCCTTTTCCCCATTTCCTTGTGTTAGAATTCTAAAAAGACAAGTAAGAACCTCTGACTGAGTACCTGTAATGACAAAGGCAGTGAGGGATCTGGTAGAGTCCCCAGCCCAGGTGGTCCCTGCCACACTAACGTCATAGCCAGTGTTCTCCACCAAGCCCGTGATGTGAGCTTGCTGTGCATCTCCTGAGACTGTGAACTGCCGGGATTCATGCAGTGAGTGAGCATCGCTCACACTGATAACAATCTTTGCAAAAAGCCCAGCTTGAGTGGTCCAGGACACGTTGAAGCTGTTGGGAGTAATATTGCTAAAGATTAGCATGCCCAACTTTGGCTCTGGCTCTGAAGGGAAAGGAACATGGCAGAAAGAAAGAGAGAGACATTATTAGAGGAAGCAGTGGATTTCTCTAGAATGTAGCCATAGAACATGAAAGAATCAATATCTCCAAAAAAATATTTGCATAAAAGGTAGCATATTAGGTTATGTCTATTCCTGCCTTGATTATGATGACGGAGACTATATTGCTTTCTCTGCAGGTATAGATTTGTGTTCTACGAAAGTATAGACATGACCATTTGATAATCATTTATTAAGAAAAGTAAACAAGCTATTAAAGTAGTAGATAGGATTAATGTGAAGGGTATTAAGGTCGCATTTTCTAAAGTTTGTAATGGGGCACAAGTCCTGTAAGATGTTCCAAGGAAAGACAGCTTTATGATAAAGAATGCATGGTAAACATGAATATTATATATAATCATAGAGATTCATGAAGTGGGTAAGCATTTTAAAAGTTCTGACAGGCTGGTTCTGTACCTATTTAATTTTGTATAGACCATCATTCCATAAATATATTGATCAGTGGATATTCCATATAAGGAATCTTCTTGGAACATTTCAAAAAGCTGGTGTTCCACTGAGCATTCTTTAGAAAATGCTACTATGGAGTATTCTTATTTAATCTTCTTTTGATCTATTTGGATTGCACAAATTAAAGGCCAGGATCCATACAATAGAAATCCTTCATAGTATTCAGAAATGCAAATGTGTGCACTGTAGGAAAATCTATATCTCTCCCTAAATGCTGTCAAGGTGAAAATGACTTCCATTAAAAATTCCTGGTGGATACAAAAGTTAAAGAAAAATTTAAAGTTAAGCATTGCATTTTCTGATTAGGAAATTTATTTGCTGGATAATTTGGAAAGATAAATAGTTCCACTGAGGTTAAATATCTCTTCTCTCTTAAAGTCTTGACAATCAGTGATGAGAGCAACTCATTTAATATAAGGGACTTATATGGCTACTTTCAACTGAGATACACATGGGGCTGGCCTCCTAAATGCTCATTTATTAAATGAAACTAATTTTAAAATAAGCTTAACCCTGACTATTTTTTAGAGACTGGCAACAGTGTTTGAGGACTGAAATATTAAGATCAGGATTTAGGGTTGGAAAGAGGCACACTATTTCTTACAAGAACTTGGAACTTGTTTTGCTTCAGCTCCAAACTTTGAGAAAAAAAAGGGTTTATTTGGATACATTTTTCTGCATAATTGCACAGCATAATTCAATGCCATAACACCTCTAAGGACAAAAACAATCTGTTTCAAAGCAGAATACAGCCATAAGTATTGACATGAGATTTCCTATTTATCAATTGGTTTAAGAAGCAATAGATTTCAGCTACAGCATTAGCAAAGTTTCTCAACTACACAAAAGATAAAATCCTCCAAATGGAACTGTATTCCTTTTTTATATTTTGCCATAGAAGCCATCTCCCAAATTAAGGCTGCATGTAGGGATTCTTCTCAAGCTACGAAAGACTGGCAGTGCCAACACATTCACCATGCAGAATAACCTCCAGCTGTCTCCTAGTAGGCACAACCAAGCTCAAAAGTGAGATGCAAGAACAAAACTGAGAAAGAGAATGGTAATCAGGGTGTGGTCAGTGGTCCATGCAAGCGAGGGACATTTTTCTCCCACTACTTCTATCCCTTTGAAATACTTCCTTGACATGCTGTCTGCTTCCAGGAGGCATACATACTTGAAAAACTTAGTGCTCTGAATATTTACCACATGCACCAAGATTTGGACAAGATGATGGCTGGAAAGAAGATGCTGACACTTAGTGTCAGATATCAGTGAGTGACAAAACATGCTTGACAGAGTACATGTCAAAAAAGAGCAGTCTGTTTATAAGGAATTCAGACAATAAAAGTCTTAAAACAAGATCATTTCATGCAGTTCTGGGTCATGATTTCAGATATCTTCTCAGCATGCTATGAGGCACTATTTAAAATCTTGGTAGAGAGAGGGTGCAGATCTTTCTGACCAAGGAACCAGAAATGGCATGCACGCAACTCTTTGAATATGTCATAGGCAAACTTTGATTAGAAAGACCACAGGCAGATGATAGATGAGGGTGGAACTGGAAAAGATTATTCAAGATCAGATGAAAGGATGGTTCAGAAATTCAACCAAAGCAAGTCACTTTAACTCTATACAAACAAACAGAGTAACTCCAGATGTGAGTATTTAGGAGAAAAATAGGTTGATACTGAAGTTTCTTAATGTGGGGTGAGAGTTATTTTAAAGCTTTATAGCTTTAATTTGGATGGCTCTATCAAATTTGAGAAGGATCTGGAGCAACTAGAAGGATGAACAGTGGGTAATGGGTGATTTTTGAAATGCTATTCAGAGGAAGTTCAATGAAAAGTGAAGAACCCCTAGTGGAAAATACCTGTGGTTGCTTGGACCATCAGAGTCTGAGCATGCTGCCCTCCAATCAGCCCATGAAGGTGGGTAGTGTAATTAGAAGAAGCTTTGAGGTTGGTGATGACAGAGCTGCGAGATGCCCCAGGCAAAGAGTACACCATGGTCTCTTTGGGGTGATCAGAATTACTAACTTCTATAAGAAAGCTATCAAAGGCAGCCTCCTGAGCTTTCCATGAGATGGACACACTGCCCCAGGTCACATTTGAGACAGTGAGGTGGCTAAGGAGAGGTTCAGATACTAAAGCAAGAAAGGAAAAAATAGATGTGTGTCAATTTAAAATGTCATTATAGAGTCAAAAATCAAAACACATAAGGCTAAATCCATAACGTTTTAGACTTCACCATTTGATAAAGAAATTTGTCCTTTGTTGACAGCCAGTTTGAGTCATGAGAAACAAATATGTATTTGATAATTTTCTCCTTTATACTTTAATAATCCAGCAGAGATAGGAACTAGATAATGTTGGCTCTCTGCCTTATGTACAGACCACCCGGATAACAATTTTGTCTCACACAGAATGGGGACAGATTCTCCCTCAACCATGAATGACCTAAATCACAGACAATTTTGATCCTACAATGTCAACCCTTTTCTTGGATTTCCCAGACTATGGGTCCTCTTTGTGTCAACTATTAGGAAAAATTTTCCTCTGTTTATTCTACTGATACTCTTTCTTTCTTTCTTTCCTTCCTTCCTTCCTTCTTTCCTTCCTTCCTTTTTCTTTCTTTCTACTTAGTGATGTTTTAGTTTACCTGTCAAGAGAAGACATTGTCTAAAATGTGCTAAGAATGCTATTTTGAATGCACAAGGCTCTCTTTTCTAAATTCACACAGGGTTCTCTTTTGCTACATGGCAGAGAGCATCTGGCTTAGCATACATGACACAGACACTACAAATTTAAAGTGAGAGCAGTTCACTTTTTTTTTTTTTTTTAATAATCAGGTTCCTTGTTTGAACATGACTATTCTGCTTTTATTCTTGCCATCTAACACTCACTGTTCTGGGGGTAAGGTAGCATGGTCCGGTCCTTTCTTTTAGAGGTAGTATTGGAATTGGGGTGAGCCGAATGGCATGGCTACCTCCTGCACTCATCAGATGAGCAATCTTTGCTGTTTCTCTTCACTTTCTCAATTAGAAAAAAAGAAACACAACACCATCGACACACTTATTAACTCATTGGGCTATGTGGGTATTATGAGGTCAAAGGCACTAGGAGGAGAAAGACAGTAAGATAACACAAAACATAATTTTAAGACTTCTTTGACTGAGGTAGACATCTTTCCAAGTCAAGAAAAGTTCTCTTATTATATAGCTTTTTAGTTACCAAAGTAGAATTCTTTTCTCCATATTCCATATGGCAATCTGGACAAAACTACATTTTATGTTGCAAATGTCCCAGTCAGTGGTAAATCAGGCACGTGGTAAATCAGGCAATCTATTATTCAGGT
Source organism: Tarsius wallacei (assembly GCA_963574415.1). NCBI lineage: Eukaryota > Metazoa > Chordata > Mammalia > Primates > Tarsiidae > Tarsius > Tarsius wallacei. The sequence continues at coordinate 12,045 of CAUYQG010130978.1, forward strand.
TGCTGTTGGAAAAGAATTATGTTAAATGGCACTCCAGTCTGGTATCCTGGGAGAATTAGTGCCCCAAGGCACTACATCCATGGGCAAGGAGGAGTGATTTCACCCTGCAAAGAAGACTGTGGAGAGAGAGGGTTAGAAATGGGAGAATGTACAAGTACCTGTGGTGGCTGTGGCACTGATGGTTTTGGTCCGGATGCTGGGAGCAAGTCCAGAGAGGTAGACAATAAAATCAGTACTAGGGGGTAGCCCTGAGATGTGGGCAGTTCGCTCAGTACTAGAGATATTATATTCCACTGTCTCCAGCAACCTATTGGAATCAACAATTTCAATGGTAAAGGTCTCAAAGATCCCATCGGTAGCTGTCCAGGAGAGATTGAAGCTCTCAGGAGTTATGCCAGAAACATTTAAGTTTCCAATTTCAGGTTCTGTGGCTGAAAAATGAGGGGGTAGGAGAGAAGAAACAAATAAATTTGAGTTAATTGTTTGGCTGTGTTTTATGATTGAGGTTGTTAATAGAACGCATTGCTGAGTAGAGAGATGGGATAGTTCAGGGTTATGGTGGCATGAAGCAATGTTACAGTCAGTGCCAATGAGAGAGAAAAAGTAGTTTTGTTAAAATAAAATGAAAAAAATGAAGGGATGGCAATTAGGTTTCTCTATTCCGGGTTGCCACCATGGTCAAGTCCTGACTGAGAAGATGTACTGAAAGATCTCAGCAGGGACTGATGCATCTTAGCGCGCATGCCTCCAGGAGCCCCGCCTCAGGGGTTGCTGATCACTGGTCAAAAGATATGAGTCCTGCCAGCTTCCAGTCTCCTGAATTGCACTCAGGAGACCAAGAATACTTGGATGCCTTCCACAGACATTCTTTGCTTTAAGGGAGCTCCCATCTACTCAAATGAGGGCTAAATAAGTCTGATGCCATTACTCTCCCAAAGTGGTAACTTGAAGCTTCTGATTTTGTGACTTAAAGGGAATTGCCAATTTCTCAGTGTAATTTTTAATATTCTTTTCATACTTCGGACAAGGGCCAGTCACTCATTCTCATATTTTGTTAAAATAGCTTGTTCTCTCTTAACTGCTTCTGTGTGGGCAGAAAAGGCTAGTATTGCATTGCTAACCAGGAGAGCCAAGCCAAGACAAGGCAGTTTGGGCAATCCCTTTCAGCCAAGAAATAACATTTTGTCTTAGAGGTGGTCCTGCCAGTTCTTTTCTAAGCAAGAGGAATAAAACATGCAGAAGGCAGGCAGGAGCAGGGTTTGAAAATCTAGAACTATCTCTTTAGCAAGGAGAAAGGCTCCTGGTCTCTGTGACCACCCCAACAGATGTGTTGAGACACAGATCAGATGGGATTATGGCCCCTCCCTTCCCATAGGCCAACTCATTAAAGGCAAGAATATTACTATCATTAAGAAGAAACGCACACACAAATACTGACACCCAAATCACAAGATCTATAGGAAAGATTAGAAGTGGCGGGTGATTTTTCTACCTTCTGGGTAGGGATGGTTTGCGGGTGTCAGATAAAAGTCCCTGGTACATTCAGGGCAGCCTCAGCTGCAGTTTCTAGACATTTCAGGGTCACTGTCCATGCAGTGGTTGCCCGTGTTTCATATTTATGCATCTCAGTGAAAGTTGCTGAAATGATTGAGATTACAATACAGAGCTATGCTTTTGCTAGAATCGGCTAGGATGTACAGGTTTGACATGAAAGTTTAGTTGCAATCATCAGAAAAAAGGGGGTGGTCATATGCAAAACCCGTAACAGTCTCTCCTGTGCTTCCAACCCATCAAGATACATAATCAAGATGAGCAAGGGACAACAGTGGTGGGGGAAGGCTGCTGACTTTAGCAGGCTCCCAGGAAACACTGAAGCCTTTTAACTGGAAAAGAGTGGTGAGTTAACTATAATGCATCCTCCCGCATATGGGGCCGGAAGTTTGCCATCCAAAGGCCAACACTCCAGAGAGCAATTCTTGATTCGAAGAGCTAAAAGGGTATCGGTTCCTTGACATTCATAGTCTGAGACATTCCTTGTTCCAAATGCTGCTGTGTGTACTTCTGCTAATGAATAGCTTTCTCTTTGGTACAGTCTCCAGTCATAATTGTGTACTTTTTTTTTCTTTTTTGGTCTAGCTCTTTGCTAATTTGATTCTCTAACAATGATTCAGTATCTAAGAGAATTGCCCGAAGAGGGTAATTCAGTTCTCTTATTACTTGGTGCATTTTGAAGAAACATTTCTTAAATGCAATAACTATAGTACCCATGCCCTTGAGGAATTTAGAGACAGGAAAGCAGCATTTCCAACTAGTAAAAGACTCTCTAAAGTCAATAATCTTTGCTCCACCAGAACTCACATATGGGAAAGGGAAGCTTTTAGTTACATCCAAACCCTGGAGAGGTGAATTAAAACCATCAGGCTGATTCCTGAAACAGAAAACCAGCATTCAAAAGAGATGTAGTTGAAGGATCAGCCAGGTAAATTAGGGGGATAAGGATGAGGGGGTGGGGGGGTAGGGGGAGGGTAGAGGTCAGAAAGGACATCATCTGAATGTCCACCATTGAGATGGCAAAGGCATCTAGAAAGAGGCACAGCCCACAGGGAGGTCTCTGAGCATGCATGGCCAGCAGCTAAAGGGCACATGGAAAGGATTAAATTATGGAGAGAAGCTGACTCCCGGCATGATGTCTTGGAGAGGAAGCAGGGAACCTTGGAGAGAAAGCATTGGCAGGGAGAAGAAGTACCTGTGGAGGCCTCAGCAGAGAGCACTGGTGTTCTATAGCCCTGGATCACCCCATAGATGGAGACTATATAAGGGGTGCCAGCCTTGAGGCCCGGGAGGTCCACAGCCCGGAGGCTGCCGGGCACTGTGAGGTTGTGAGCTGCCTCCACCTTGTTGGCCTCCTGCACCTGAATGACAAAGTGCTCATAGGCCAGGTCAGCTGCTGTCCAGTTGAGTCTGAGGCCATCCCAGCCAACCTCAGTCACGGCTAAATCACCCATCTGGGGGAGCTCTTCTGAAGAAGGACAGAGAGGTGTTTGTCAGTTCTGCAAACCAAAAATGAAGAAACCAAACATCCCACAGCCCAACCTTAGGAAAGCGAGAGAGAGAGAGAAATATATATATATATATATATATATACATACATACATATATGTATGTATATGTATATACATGTGTGTATGTATATTTTGGTAATTCCTGATCTCTGGGTATTTGCAATTTGAACTGTGGTACTCTGGTTACCGCTCTCTTCAAGAGGTGGAAATGGTCAGAAAGCGGAACATCTGCATCATTTGCATTGCTCATCTTTGAGATGGCAAAGGCATTTGCAGCAATGCAGAGGAAGTCTCTGACCATGCATGACCAGCAGCTAAAGTTCACATGGAAAGTGGAATTGTGGGTCAAGGTAAGAGAAGTGGAAATGGTTAAAAGTGCAGACTTTGGAGGTGGATGAAGTTTGGTTAGAATCCCAGCACTGATATTTGCTAGCTGCGTACTCTTGGGCATGTCACTCAGCTTCTCTCTGAGTCTCACTCTCTTCACCTTTAAACAGAGCTGACAGTACCATTTTGTGAGATTGTGAGGTGATAAAATGAAAATATTTATCATCTCCTAGCATCATACCTGATACATAGTGAGTGCCTTGATAAATGGCAGCTTAAAAACATATCACTGTTTAGGTGTTTCCCTTGGAACTTCTTAGTCATGAGAATTATCTGCTTCATTTCATTACTTGAAATTAGAGATCATCTCATTGCTGGCCACAGGCCATCTGCCCAGGCTTATAAAGTATATGCAGTCTCAGGTTTGGACAAGCATGATGCTTCACCTCTGGATTTTTCCCCGCTTTCAGGGATCAAAAGTTATGTCCTAGATTCTTGGCTTGGTTCTTTTCCTCTCACCTTCTGCTGGTACTTTGTGTGTGAGTGAAGAATGGTTACATCACAAAGCAAGGCTGTTTGTGTGAAATGAGTGTGTCAACTTTTAATTAAAAGTGATGATGTTTTGCTCAGTAAATGGTGTAGAACTGAAGTTGCTATTAGTTTTTCTACAATGTTTAATGTAGTTGCTATTGCTGATTTGAATTTGGGATATGGAAAAATTCACTGCTTTGTGGGGTGCTTGTTAGGATTAAAAGCAATCTCTCAGTCACTGTTTTTAAGGTTGAAGTGGTCATGGATTAGAGATTAGGGAAGAAAATATCTGCAGGGATTTCAACCCCAAAACGGTGGGACAGATCACTTGTTCTTGGGAATCCCAGGATTCAGTACACTGTGAGAATCTGAACCTCCCTTTTAGGGGGACTATTTTAAAACTGTGGTCCACATAGAAATTGTGCTTTTCTGAAAGAACTGTGTCAGGCATATGGATGCAGCCATCCCCATCTTCCTTCCAGGCTCACCAAGAACAGTGGTTTATTTATCTGTCACATGGTAGGGTTCCTTGGAATACTTCATCTGCAAAAGGAGTTTGCTGCTAAAAACAAAAGTTTTCAGACCATAGATGAGGATGATCATCAGCATCCTATACCCAGATCACACATGACTCAAAGGCCATTTTCACCCTTACTGAGTCTGAAGATATGCCAGAAAACACAGGATGATAACATCGCCAGTCTTATTTTAGGAATTGTGTGTAGTTTCTAGCTAAGACCAAGCTTATTGGTTGTATATAAGCAAGAAAAATAATTTATTTGAATTGGGTGATTTGGGTGGCATTATCAAAATACAGGCTATGTAGCAAAGGGCATGGACCTAGGGCTCTGCATAAAAACCCTATCAGCAAAAATTTGGCCCATTTTCCCATAGCTCCATTTGAAGCTATTTCTAGAAACCTCATGTATAGCACATAGTTTTCTATAGCTGATGAAGCAGCATATTTTCAGGGGAAGAATTGAGATGAATTGTCTTTCTTCCCAAATGGAATGAAAAACATTGAAGTCAAATGTAGCTGTCCCTTCTTGGAAATGCCTCTGCTCTGAGTATCTGTTAAGAAGACAGGTTTGGATAATTTCAGCAGAAGATGACTATATTATTTCTAAAGGTTATTATGTAGAGTTCTGCCTATGAGATGAGTGACTCTGAGGCCAGTAATTTTAAGGTTTTTCCAGAAAGTTCTGATCTTATTCTTGTGCCACAGCCTTATTGTTTGTGCTGGGAGGTGGGATTAACAGTAGTTGATATCTGTCTGGGGACGGGGGGGGGGGGCGAGGCATACCTCATCAACAAGGGTACCTGCACAATGCATATTGTAGACCTAACCCTTAACTGTACCCCACAATTTTAAAATAAAAAATATGTTAAAAAAAATCATGACTCAGTTGCTATATGATACATCTAGCTACTTGCGATGCAATGCTTACTAGGTGATGGGCACTTTGCTAAGCACTCATATGCACTAATTCACTTATTGCTCATGACAGTGTACCTAAGTAGGGGCATTAGCACTGATTTGAAGGTGAAAAAAGAAGGCCGAGAGTTGTAAATTAAGAAACCCAAGAATATTCAGCCGGTAAGGTGGAATTCCAACTCAGACCTTCCTGAATTAAAGATTCATGCTGTCTGTCAACCACATTGAGGTAGGATTCTGCCACATGGGGAATTTTCTCTGTTCCAGTGACAGGCTTGCTTGTGTCATGTCTGTTGGGAGGAGTGTTGTATACCTGTGATGGCCTCCACAGCAAGGGGTCGAGTGCTGTGGCCCCTGACCTCGCCATGCAGGCTGATTGTATAAGGAGTGCCAGCCCTGAGGCCTGGGATTTCCACGGAGTGCAGGCTGCCAGGAACTGTGAAATTGTGAGCCTCTTCCAACTGGTCAGCCTCCTGGACCTGAATGATAAACTGGTCATAGGTTCCATCTGGTGTGGTCCAATCCAATCTGAGGGTATCCCAGCTAATCTCAGTCACTGTGAGGTTTCCCAGATCTGGAACCTCCTCTGCATAAGGACATAGAGTTTCTGAGTTACTAAAAAAGGAAATGGCACTCTAGGATTCAGGTAAGATGGCATTTGGCTGAGGTTAGGATGAGTTGTCTGGTTAGTGTTGGTTACAGATGCATGATTTACAGCAGGTGTTGCGCACATCTAATTGTTGGCACTAAAGCCAGGGTTTTTCTATTCAGCCTTTGAGAATGAAAGGTCATTTTAGGAATTGTTCACAAGTTCTATTCTTGACATACAAATAGGACTTTGGGGAGTCCTTTGGTGTTCTTAAAAGGAGTTCACAGCTATTTTTTTCACTTACAAGTTATGCTTTTCAACTTTTTAGATATTGTGACTGAAACTTTCTTTAGAAGAAAAGTCAGCTCTCACTTTTGTGAAGAGTAGGTGGAATTTTTCATGGAACTGGGCTACAACTAGGACTTGGCCAAATAAGGGATATGACATTTAGGAAGCAGGCTGATTCACTGGTATTTCCCCAGTGTGGTAGGGATGAACCTAGTTTAGAGCAAAGAAGAACGTTGATTCTTACTGAGCAGAGACAATTGGGATAAAGCAAATTAACAAATTAGTCTAGAATACCTGTCAAGACTTCAACAGAAAGAGGTATTGTGCTAAGGTCCTGAGTGACCCCACGGATGGTGATGGTATAATGAGTGGCTGCTTTGAGCCCAGGCAGGTCCACGGACCTCAGTCCTCCTGGGACCGTGAGGTTCTGGGTTGTCTCTACTTTGTCAGCCTCCTGCACCTGAATGAAAAAGTGCTCATGGGCCCCTTCTGGAGCAGTCCAGTTGAGTTTGAGGGCATCCCAGCCCACCTCAGTCACCATGACCTCTCCCAAACCGAGAGTTTCCCCTGGAGAAGGACAAAGAACTAGTTTAGTGATTAAATCACACATCAAGATCCAGGGAGTCTGTAACATAAGAATAAGCTTTAGGTGACTGAAAAACGTGACTTTCTTTAGATAAACATACATCATGCAGCTTCCTAAATTTTAGAAATAAATAAAAAAGAAAGAGATATGGAACAATAGTTTTCTAGTCATATTAAACAATTGGGCTCACCATTAATCCCTATGAGGGGATTAATTTTGTGATTTCCCCTTCCTCTTTTGAATAGAGTACTGTAATGTCCCTTAACAGGGGGTAGCCTCTTTTAGAGCTAAGGCCACCTCCACTGAGGCTATATATAGTCACCCAGGCTGGGATCTGTACAACTCCAAAGGGTGTTGTTTACATGGAGCTAAGTGTTAGAAGGGGCCTTGGGTTGTATAACCTGGTGGCCTGGCCATCCAGTATTAGACTTCATAGCATTATAACTTGTGGCAGAACAAGCACATTCCAAAGCTAGTTGTGTCTGATTATCCTTAGACAGTTTCCTGTTGAGTAAAACAAGCTTTATAGAGAGAGATAAGAGGTACCTGTGAAGGCCTCAGCAGAGAGCACTGGTGTTCTATAGCCTCGAATCACCCCATAGATGGAAACTTTATAAGGGGTGCCAGCCTTGAGGCCTGGGATGTCCACAGACCGAAGGCTGCCAGGCACTGTGAGGTTGTGAGCTGCCTCCACTTTGTTGGCCTCCTGCACCTGAATGACAAAGTGCTCATAGGCCTGGTCAGCTGCCGTCCAGTTGAGTTTGAGGCCATCCCAGCCAACCTCAGTCACGGTAAGGTTTTCCAGTTCAGGGGTTTGTTCTGAATAATGACAGAGATGGGGTCAGTGAAACTATTGCTCAAAATGCTTTGCTTCTGAGAACCCAGGAATGGCAAACCCAATGCCAGTGCTGAAAACCGTCGCAGTCCAGGTGCCAAGTTTTACTCACTGCATTCTCTGGTGGTGCTGTCCCCATTAAAACACCAGCAAGAAAACAATACTTATTTCATATTTGGGCTTGTCTTTTGGAAATGGTATTTTCCTATTTACCAGTTTCTGTGGACTTAGAAAACTCTATACATCTAAGCTAGTGAAGCTCTGGGCCTCAGTTTCTATTGTGGGAAGTGTCTGTCATATAAAGAGGTGGCTCTCAGCTGTTCTTGGGGTCATGGTCTGAGCTGTCCAGCCTTTTGTATTTTGAAATAATTGGCTCCTTTTAGAGTCCATTCCTTTTTGTGCTGCCTCGGTTTCCTCTGGAAGGTCTTTTTTACAGTTTATGTAGGGATTTTGTCAGTTTCTAGGGTTCAAATCAATTTACGCAAATCACATGAGGAAAATTAACACAATACTATTAAGTCTGAGCTGAGGAAGGCAGTGAGCTTTTGAAAAATTGTTCCTTATTGGAAAAAAGAAACACTGAACCCCAGAAGAAACAGATCTTATGAAACTCAACTAAAATCAAATGTACTCTCTTTATTTATCTCCTGAACACAGGAAATGCAGTAAAAGCTCACTTATCTGAATCTGCCTAAAGAGATAAAATTTGCCCAGGGTTGAGCTTAAGTGGACTTGCATGACCTAGGAAGAAAATAATTTGTTCTGGAAATGGACCCTATAAACAAGAGACTAGGAACAGCTTTTAGTTCATTTAAAAGAACAAATCATCTATTTGTATTTGTCTCATACTGCTAATTTCAAACGAGCCTTATGTGTCCATTAAAGTAGACTTCTAACTTGAAAATCTTTACTTGAAATTTAATTGAGAATGCCCTTTCAGATGGGAAAAAATTTCCCTTCCAGAATCTACTTAATTTAGACTTTTCCAAGTTCTGGGGAACATTCTTCCTACTTTTTCATATTGACAAAGCATATACTCCTTCAAATTTCATTTGATCTAGAACAGAGGCCCACAAACTATGACCTGAAGCTTTCAACTGGCTTGCTGTTTATTTTGGTAGTCAGCAACTTAACAAGAGTTTTCACATTTTTTCATGGTTTGCATTTACTCTCTGATCCTTGACAGAAAATGTTTGCAATACCTGATCTTGAACAGTCATCTATGGACTCACTTTACCCAAATTCATGTCCTGAAGCTCACACCCAAGTTTCCCTAGCAATTCTTCACTACCTAAACATAGTCTCTGTGAGAAAAAGAAGCCCCACAAGTCTAAATCATATATCTGTATCTGGGGAAAGAAAGGAGACCCAATTACCTCTCAATTCACTGGCCCTTGTGAGACCAGGAACAGTGTCCTGGAATATAACAATTATACCCTTGACCTTGGGAGTTGAGCACAAGTAAACCTAGGAGCACATCCTTTTTAAATACTCCAGCAGTCCTGATTCATAAGGCGATGCAGGACCAAAACATATCTAAGTGAAAAATGACACTGATCCTAGGGCTCTTTAGCTCCCCTTTTCCTCTTTTTGTCCCTCTGCTGTCCAGAACTACCTGTCAGAAACTTGTCTGACACTGACAACTTATCTGTTGGCACGAATTAAGTCACTGCCTTTCCTCTGCAGGATCTGTATGTTAAGCTTTACCTCTAATTGTGACATAAAACATTTTTTTTTCTGTGAAAGAAATTTTAGATTCCAGTTTACGAGAGATATGAGGAGAGTTACCTAACTGGGAGAGGGAGGTGATTGTGAGGTGCCCATTAAGCTGTTAGAAGATGAATGGAGAGAGAAGATGCTCACTGGAAAATGTCTCTTTCTGATTAGAAAGAATTGTTGAATCAGCTTTTTAACGTGCCTTTGATGCTTTCACGCAATGCCCCTCATATCCTGCTAGATCTGTTCATACAGTTGATGGAGGGATTTTCACATAATGTCATGCTGTTCAGTAAATAGTCATAGTCGTGGTGTTGATACATTTGTCAAAATTTTCGGCTATTCCTCTACTTTTGTTTGGCAGGCAGGGGGATAGACAAATCAAGAGAAAGCATTGGCTTATTACTTAGAGAGGAATGCTGTGGCCATATCTGTAGTAAATGTCGTTGGTGACCCACCTGGATCCCATCACTAAACAAATACTTGCAAAATGAATTAAAAGTGCAACTTTCACAAATAAAATCAGTAGATAAATTAAAAGGGGAGGGGTAAGAATTATGAAAGAAGGGGGGAAATATGAATAAAAATACAGTAGACAATAGTTGAGGTGGGGACCAAGAGGCTTCACATAAATGCTGACTCTACATTTCGACAGCAAATGACTTACTGCCCCAGAAGCCAAGTGTTTCCACTGTAGAGTTCCACACTTCATTTCTTGGCATTTCTTGATGAAAAGGCTGTTGTCTTTTTCTTACAGCTGTGTACCAGAATCCACCCTCTGAGCAATGTCAGTGGGCCTGGGAAATGAGAATTCTGAAATCCCATTTCTGTGCTCATGGTGGGTCAAGCATCTGGCCTAGAGGAATTTCTGGCAGTGGCAACTTTCAATCTTTAGATTTCTACCATCTTCTAGATGGTAATTACCAAGTGTCAGCTTGCTGAAAATCCACTGTTAGTGTTCACTTATGGAAGAAAGAGTGGTCCTCCCACAGAAGGGGCGTATGGTCAGATCCTAGCCTGATGACCCCAAGTCAAGTGGCCTCTATCTCATCTTGTAGAGTTAAGATAATTGATCCTAATTGATCCTTAGCTGCCTTAAAACTTTCAGTGACTCCTTTGTAATTGTCAGAAATGAAGATCAAGCCCCTATGCTGATGTCCCCAGTGATATCTCTAGCCTCATACCCTACTATTCTCCTGCTTTGTCACATGGCATAATCATACAAGTAGCATCTTACTAATATAAAGTTTCTCATGCCTTTGAACTTTTAGGATGCTGTTCCCCTGCTGGAACAGACCTTACTGTTGCTCCACTTGCCCGACCAACTCCTTTTTCAGGACTCAGCCAGTATCACTTCTTCTAAAAAGCCTTTTCTGATGTTCTTTATTCCTTGACTCTGTCTGTGATGGGTACCTGCCTGTATGCGTTTGCAGCCTCCCACATGTCCCTTTTTAAAGCAAACAAGGTACATTTTTATAATTTTGTTTTTGTAATTTTGTTCTCTCTTTCTTATGGTAATATGTATTATTTCCTGACAAGAGAGGTCTATGTGTTCTATATTTCAGCATCACCTGATTGTAGTAGGCATAAAATAAATATTTATTGGATGGATAAATATTTGAATAAATTCCAGTTTGCTCCATGAGAAAATCAAAATGGCAAATCAGAGCAGAATATTTTCTCTTACTTGTAGCTGTAGCTACAAACAAAATTCCACCTTTTTGCTTCCAAAATTCCTGGGAGTTACTGGGGTGTCACTGTTCAGGCTTGTGTGGCTGTGGAAAAATACTTCACTGCCTTTGTGTTTCTTCCTATCTTCCTTGCTTTATTTCTCTTACTGCTCACAGCCAATTCATGGCCTTGACCTTAAGCAGGGTTTATCAGCATACAAAAGCAGAGGGAAAGAGGAGAGGAGAGGAGGGTAGGGGAGAGGAGTGAAGGGAAGGAGAGAGGAGGAAAGATGCCTGGCATACATTGATATTATTTTAATGGTAACAAAAAAAACCTACCTTTTTTCCTTTTATCCCTCCTTTCCTCTTTCTTTCCTTTCTTCCTTCCTTTACTATCCAGATTAAGCTGAATTGAAGACTTTCCAGGGGAATGACTTCCATTCCCTTCCCCTTAGTCCTTAAGGAGAGAATTGGTCTGTTCATGGAGAGGTGGAAGGAAAGGACCAGAAAATTCAACAGAAATATGGACTCTTGAGTAGCAGGGTCCCCAAACACTCATGAAGCTCATAGTGTGCTTGGCTGTGTTTAGGGCACTGGGGATGCAGCCATGGGTAAAGGAGATAGTCCTACATTCAGACCAGTAAGGGGAGGCAGGCCATAGGAATAAATCAACTATTGCACCACACAACATCAAGGCAGATGAGTTAACATCAAGGTAGACAAGGAACTCTAGAGCATGAGGAGTGGGTCATATGGGGGAGCCTTTCCAGACCCTTGGTCAGAGAAGTCCTCAGTTTTGGATGCTACTCGAGCTGAATGAAAAGAGGGAACATGCTTTGGGAGCACTGGGGGCAGAGTGCTGTCCAGGGAACAGGAACAGCCAAGGCCTGAAGTAGGAGCAGGTTCCACATGCTTGAAGAACAATGAGAAGGTCAGGCTGGCCATGGTGAAATGAAAAGGGCATGAGTGGTGGGACCACAGTCAGAAAGATGGGAAGGGCTAGATTCTATAGAGCCCTGTAACTCACAGAAGGGTCTTTAGTCCTTATTTTAGGTGTGATGAGTGGTCAGGTTATGTATACTTTTAATACAGTCTCACATCAAGGAAAAGGCTTGCACCATGGCCCAATTAATGACTACAGCCCTGGAACTCCCTGGGAAAAATGGGACCACCGATTTCCCATCTTTTCTTTAAACTCCACAGACATTGAGTGGTACTTTATAGGCTTCTGCTATGAAGAGGTTCTAGTATTTTATTGACAAAGTAAGTGTAGGAGACTTTGAAAGATAGAATTCAAGAGAGGAAAAGAAATGCTGTCTTCACTAGGGGGAAATATTCCGCAGACAATGGAGAAGAACCCACAAAAAGAACTTTGCACATTTTTCCTATACTAAAGAATGTCTTTCAATATACAACATGATATCTTGGAAACAGCATTAAGGAAGCATGGTAAGGAAAATAAAATTAGTGAGGCTTTAGAATGCCAATATTGGGCTCTTAGTTGGAAACAAAGTAATTCCAGCCTGTAAACCTTCTCATTATTCTTTTCTCCAGTGTAGAAGCTCCAAACTCAAGAGTTCAAGGAGATAAAACCTTTCCTGCTGAGGTGTGGGGCTTCTTCACTGAGAAGGGAGGTAATGTGGGCATAACCAGAAGGTAAAGTAACTGAGATAGAAATGTTTCTTTGATATAGCATTTATCAAACTCAGGGGAAAGATGAGAGAAGCAGAGGAGGAGGAGGAGAAGGGAAAGGAGGAGAAGGAAGTGGGGGGGTGGTGAGGGAAGAAGGAAGAGAGAGGAGAGGAGAGGAATGGGGAAGAAGAGGGAGGATAAAGAGAGGAAATTTCTTCCTTCTTGTGTTTCTGATTCATTTGTTGTCCCTTGATACCTCATAACAAGCTCATGTTTACAAAGCTGAAATGTTCAAATCTCTCCTTTAGCTTTATTTCTTCTTGAGTCTATTCGCTCCCATACCTTTGATGAAACTACCCCCACAGAGCATCCTTGACAATCATCTTATAGCTGGATAGGAAGCCATCAATGCACAAAAATCAACACAATTGGCCCCCTGGACTCACTTCAGACTTTCTGGCAGGAATTCGTCTTTGCCTATCAAACTTATCTGTTCTCCTTATAAACAACCACAACTTTATGACGGCAACATGTTCAGTCAGAAGGCTACCTCTCTCAATCTCACAGCTAAGAGTGAGAAATGTGAGAAGTGATGGGTGAGGGTTCCAGAAAGACTCATCTAGAAAGTACTCCTTTTTTGAAGTTTTGGTCCTCCCTCTCTCATGCTGCCTAGAAAACAGATATGATACATGTACTAAAGCAGCCATGTTGTAACACTGAGGTGCCTTTGAGAACGGAAGCCAAAAATTTAAAATGGTGAAATGGAAAGACAGAAGCAGCATGGGTCCATGGAACTACTATGCAATCCATGAGCCACTCAGTTCCAGGTTCATTTTATGAGAAAGAAAACCAAGTTCTATCTTACGTGACTGTGATTTGAGATTTCTGTTGAAGATATTTGTAAGTGACAAAGGCCCTGCAAGGCATTGCCAACTATACCCATTGTTATATCTTTTTTCTTCTTATCAAGGATCAGCTGGAGTAACATTTCTGCTATGATACCTTTGCTAGCTGCTCCTGATTTCCCCTGATCACTCCTTTCTCTTGACTGAGTTCTGTCTAACATTCTGAATATGTGCTTCCCCAAGGACTGTGAACAGGAATGCATGAGTTAACAGAACAGTACTGACTTTGTGACCTACTTCTCAAATATCAGCACAGTACAATATATGCAGAGGCACTCAATACATGCTTAGTAATTAAATTGAAGGTGAAGACTATTACTTGCAAACCCTGGAAATGTATCATTTGTCACCTATATATCTTAATGTTTTGTGGCCAGAATTGAATGTGCATAGTTTTCATATAGGAAGGCACTTTTTTTCTGTCTCTTCAATTAAGCCACTGAGGAAACATGGCAGCAGGTTCAAGGAGCAGAATGAATGGGCTAGAAGAGACATTGGAGGTCAGGATTAAGCTGTCATCATGGAAAAACCAGGTTTACCTCTAAATGACTAAGATAAAAGAGAAAATGAAAAGGGTATTGAAGAAGTCTCAAAGGTTCAGGGTTAACCTTGGCAGAAAGCAAAGGACCTGGAATAAAAACGTTTCATAGAAAATAGCCACACAATTTTTACATCCTGGTCACCTTTAAAAGAAATAAAATGAAAAGTTAATTGTTAGGCTAAAGGAGTGAAATAAATAATTTAAAAGATTCTGTGAAACACATATAATTTTGAAAAAACAACAAAAGAAAACAAGACAAACACAAACTCAGATGCTTTAAGTTTTCCTAGGAAGAAATATTTTAAAACCCCTATTGCCTGGTCAGGGGACTTTGCTGAATCAGTTAACAAGAGGAAAAAGTTTATATTCAAGAAAGACAAGTAAGCAGCCCTTTCAAAGTGGCATCAAGAGACTTCGTGGATGGAGAAAGTAGTATGTTTTCCCATCTTACTTTCTCATATGAGTATAACCTGGCTGAGGGGATGCCTGGATCTCAGAATCTACAGAGCGTTTGGAGGGAGCTCAGGGCAGACTCACCAGTGGATGCCTTGAGGCGTGCGGGCTTGCTCTTGTGTCTGCCCTTCTCGGCTGTCAGGAGGATGGTGTATTCCTGCCCGGGTTCCAGACCTCTCAGGACATAGGAGGTCGTGTTTCTTGGAAGCTGCATCTCCACCGGTTGGCCTGCAGGGAGGCTGTAGTTGAGGCGATAGCGATCAAACTTGGCCAACGGTGTCCTCCAGAGTAGGGTCAGACCAGTCTCCTTAGTTTCAGAAACCCGAAGGTGTTTTGGTGCATCTATGTCTGGGAGGAAAGAGAGAGAGGCATACTCTTCAGGCTGTGAGGCAGGGCTGCCTCTGGACTGGAATCCTAGGTCTGCTATAGAGGAGTATCAATGTCAATTTCCTGGTTGTGATATTTTTCTATTTTATGCAAGATGTTACATTTGGGGAAAACCGCATGAAGGGCATAGGAGGTCGCTTTGTATGATTTCTCACAACTGCATGTGAATCTACAAGTATCTTGGAATCAAAAGATTTTAAAAAATATGTATGCAAATGCCCAGCATTGGATCCTGCAAAAAGGGAACACTGGATGGTGATCTATGTCCTCTTGATGCAACAGTCTCCCTCTTCCTCACAGTACCTGGGGACGTAAGGTGGAGGTTGGTGGAGAAGCAGAGGGAGTTTTCTTTTTCTTTTTGCACTATAAAATTTTCAGAAACAACAACAACAACTTGAAGAAGAATCAATGGCCTCAAGCCATCCTCACCCACAGGCTGTGGCCATAGGATACAGTGAGTAAGAGCAGGACCTGAATTTAACTACAGTCCTGCCACTTATAATTTGCTTGACAGACGTACACCATTAGGCATTTCCTCAGAAACAAACACTCTAGATGTGTGGTTTTTTTTTTTTTTTCAGTTGGAGTCTCACTCTGTCGCCCAGACTGGAGTGCAGTGGCTGCTCCCAGCCACCGCAGCCTCGACCTGCTGGGCTCCGGTGATCCTTCCGCCTCAGCCTTCCAAGTAGCTGGAACTACAGGTGTGCATCACCACACCCGGCTAAATTTTTGATTTATTGTAGAGATGAGGTCTCGTCAAGTTGCCCAGGCGGGTCTCGAACCCGTGGGCTCAGGCAATCCACTCACCTCAGCCTCCCAAGGCGCGGGATTACAGGCTGAGCCACCGAGCCCGGCTCACACTAAATGTGTTTTGACTACACAAAAGTTTATTGAAAAATGGAATTGTTACCAACTTAAAAATGTTGTAGATTTCTTATAAAGCCTGGTTTTAATTCTTCTTCTTCTCCTTTTTTTTTTTTTTTTAAGTCTCCTGTTCCCCTTCCAGTGTAGAAAGAGTAGCACTGGCATCATTTAGAATCCTGGACCATATTTGTTCAATTTTTGAATTTAGAAACTCAGTCTAGATGGTACTCCAGGTCCCTTCCTCCTCTGGGCTTCTACTTTTTTCTTTTAAAATAGGCTTTAGCCTCACTGGCCCTCTCTTGTCTGCCCAGTGCCAGCTCACTGGGATGGGAATTCCAGGTGTCTCTTACCAGTGGCTGCATTGATGGTTGCCGGATTACTCTCTTTATCCTCCTTCACAGCAGAAACTCCAATTCCATATTCAGTTCCTGGTCTCAGACCTAAGAGAGAATGTGCAGGTTCAGATTCAGTCTTCAACTGAAAAGACTTTCAGAGGATGATAAAAAATTGTCCTGAAGTACAGAATGTCTCACAAACAAACTTACAGTCCAAGTGAGAGGAATTTCTGGGAACTGAATTTATTTCTCTCTCTGGAGGGTTGCAAAATGGGAACATGCCTTTGAGGGCACCTGGGGCCAGCTGGCTCAGGCATGCAGAGCTCACCTGTGAGTGTGGTTTTGGTTGTAGCTTGTTGGCTCTTTGGAACGTCGACCTCAGCATGGTCACCCCCGGAGATGGGTGCATACTTAATTCTGTAACTGTCTATAGCTGCCTTTCCATTCCTCCATTCCAGGGTGATGCTGTTATCTGTCTGGGAGACACGTCGGAGATTCCTGGGAGCATCCAGGCCTGTTTGGGAGAAGAAAGAACATTTGCATTAAAAACACCAGGCACCAGGAGAGCAGGAGTCTTGAACAGTTCAAGCAGATACATGAAAGGCACCTGCCCCTGGAGAGAAATGACAAAACCATCCCTACACTTGTCTGTCTCCACAACTCATGCACAAATCTAAACAGATACTACAGATTTGGCACCTTTTCTTATTATCGATGCGTGTGACACTTTAGTCATTTGTGTTTTTCTCAGACTTTGTGCTTAAAGAACAACGCAAAAACTTATAAATAAGCTCACAAGTGTAAGAACTGGTCTGCTGTGTTTCCTTACTGTATTTCTAATAACTCACATGGCACTATATTGGGCTCTGAAAAATATTTATTGAATGAACACTTGACACTTCAGTATTTTTAAAATAATGCCATAGGCTAAGAGGTTAAAATGCTTCTTAGTCTATTATGTTTTTTATTTACTACTGAATTTTATTTTTAAAATATTTATTTGAATTTTATTTCATTTTTTAAAAAAAATTTATTTTAAAGATGTGGGGTACAATTCAGGGTTAGGTATACAGATGTTCATTATGCAGGCACCCTTGTTGATGAGGTGTACCTCCCCTCCCCTGGTAGTTTCCCTCAACTGCCAGTCCCACCCCCCTCCTCCAGCAGTTTCCCACTACTGCCATGAATTTTATTTTAACTAGAACTTCTGTCTGAAAATACCAGAGTGGCATCTTCTATGTGTACCCACCACAAAATGCTTTGGAAAGTTATTTGGGGTACTTCTTTTCTTTGAAATGTTAATTAATTGGTGCAATATTTTTTTAAAAAATTAAGGAAGTAGAATTCCCTACTTCATTTTTTTAACTATAAAATTAGCCTGGTAGACATCCCAACATGGAATGGGATAGACATCTTTCAATTCTTCCTTTACTATATTAACAGGGGAAGACCCCTTACCTGTTGTGAAAGTCTCTTTGGCGGGATTGCTAGACATGTCAGCTCTGCGTGAGATTAGGGACACCTCATACTCAGTGTCAGGCTTCAGATTCCCAATGGAGTACTGGTTCTCATCCTGTGTGAGATCTATGGTGGTGCGGTCACCCGGCACGTCTTTGATGCCATAGATAAGCTCAATGCCGTCAATCTCAGCCAGGGGCTTGAACCAGGTGATCAAAGCAGTAGTGTCTGTGACATCTTTCACCTCGATCTGGCTTGGGGCATCTAAGCCTGTGACAGGTAGAGAGAACAGAGCAGTTTCAGAGTTCAGGCTACTGTGAGGGGCTGGGCGAGAGAGGGCTTTGCAACTCTCTAGACCTATGGGCATACACTTAGGTATATACTGACTGACCACCTGACTTTAATTTGCCTATCTGAGCCTCAGTTTCCTGTTTGATAAGCTATAAGTGGGGATACTGGCAGCTGCCTCTAATGGCTTTTGTTTTTCAAAATATTAAGGAGATAAAGCTTACAACATCTAGTACAGAGCCTGGCACATGGCTATCACATGAAAAAGGATTGTTCCTTTGTTATTATTAGTAATACTATTCTTGTAAGTTGAGGAAACATGCTTAAAGGCTACTTCATTTGAGAAAAAATTGAGTTAGTCTCTATAGTTTTTTAATTAGACAAAACTGCCTGGATGGTTGATAACCTTTCCATCCGGATTATGAAGCAGGAAAGTGACAGTGTATGGAAACTTATTTTTTGATGAAGAGAATTCAGGCAAGAAAGTTATTGCCATCTCAAACCTTGCCTATTTTTTTTTTTAGACTTGTCTTGGCTTTTTCTGCCCCACCTACTCCTGTGTTTTGAACTCTGAGAGCATGCTGCTCAGAGCTTTGGGAAAACACTGTGCCATTGGTTACCAGCTAGTCTCTGCCCATGCTGTTCTTGTGTTGTTGTTGTTTTTTCACCTGAGACTGCTCCCCCACCCTCTCCAAAACTCTCCTATTCATCCTTTAGAATCTCACCTACATAACATCTCCAAACAAAAAACCTTCTTTGACCTTGCTGCAATCTAGTAAACACATATTCTCTCCCTGTGGATGGTGCTGTTCTTAAAGAGCATTCTAATATTGTACCTTTCTCACTGTTCTGTAACAGATTTCTCTACAGTTTGAGTCAATTTAGACGGAGTCATTCATTCATTCATTCATTCATTGAGTGGGTCTTTGGTCTTTCTTAATCCAAGCATAGAGACAGGCACATATTAGGCATCCAGTAAATGTTTCTTTCCTCTTCTTTTGATAGCTAAGTTTGTGTTTTCAAGCAATGATTCAGTAAACAATATCAAACAATAGCAACTTGGCTTTATGCAGGGAATGAGAAGGAGGAATAATTCATAGTCAATTATGAGAAGGCTACAGTCTATTTTTTGAAGTCTAAATGTTGATTCATCAGTCTTAGCTCACAGATGATAAATTCATAAAATACCCAACAAAAATGATGCTAAAAAAATGACAGTGAAGCTGCCTATCCTATATTCTTATAGTTGCAAGCAATATCTGAACCATACCTACTGCCTTCTTTAGCAACCTCTTCATTAAATAAGTTGGAATTCAATCAAGGACACCAATATCTTCCTAGATTTGGGACCCCTGAATTGCAAAAACTAACATCACTCATGCTTATCATATGCAAGCATGGTGCTTTGATATTTATGTCTTAACTTGTATGATATCTCCCAAGGAGGAAAAAAAAAAATTCTAGATGTTGAATCTGAAGCTTAAAGACATGGATTTTTCCAAACTGTTGGTGAATGCTGAAGATGGAATTCAAACTCAGACCTGCTTGTCTCCAAAGCCTGTGCTCTTTTCTTCTTATATGCCTCCCAAAATTATTCATGTATCAAAAATAGGTATAATACAATGTCTATGTAGATGCCAGAGAGAAGGAGTCAGATATGTTTTGCACTAAAATTTAAGGCCCTTTAAAAGTGGGAAAAGTTCAGGCATATCAGCAAAACAAAAGGTAACTATCTGTCCCTTAATGTTGATATTTATGTGATTATGGAATTTCAAAGTTAGGATGTTTGTCCTGAAATACAAAAACTAAAGCAGCCAATTCCCTATTTTACTTTATTTTATTTTATATTTTTTGAGTTGGAGTCTCACTCCGTTGCCCAGGCTAGCGTGCAGTGGCATGTTCACAGTCACCCCAGTGTCGACCTGCTGGGTTCCTTCCAGTGATCCTTCAAAGGCCAAGTGAAAAAAATATCTTTTGTATTTTCAGTGTACCTTCTCTACAGCAAATAAGCATATTTCCTATGTCTTCCTGGTGATCTAATGATTTTTTTTTTCCTGTTGGTACCTGCCTGCTACCTACCACAGAGAGATGTCAGGATGATGAAAAACACTTGCTTACGAAGGAGAAAATCCTATGAATTGGCTCTGAGCTAGGCAAAATGCGCAAATATTTAAACACAAGATGTTCTTTCTTGTCATTAGTCAACAGATTTAACTTTTCCAACAACCCCCTGCCAAGAAGAGCCAATTCCTTAAAGAGTTGGCACATATGTTATCGTGAAGAAAATAATGAGGGTTTTCCTATATGGCAATATAAAATTATTTTCTTTCTTTCTTCTTTTTTCTTTAAAAAATTTTGTGTCCTGGTATAACAGAACAGCTCCAAATTCAGATCTTTTTCTCACCAAATGATCTAGTAGTACTAAATCCTATTCTACCCCAAGAAGTTCTGACCTCATTAGTAGTGAGCAAAATTTTATTTTGTTTCCTATTGAAGACATGGAATCAAATTCTGGCTAACCAGAACCCAGTCAATGCTAGTGTTAATGTTATAAAACCTCCCTGGCTTAAAGTTGTGGCCCTAATAGTATTAACCATGTCAGTTAAAGTGCTTCAGCTTCTCTAAGCTTCAGTTTCTACTCTTGAAATATAATAACATGAATAGTATCCCTGCCTGTGCCTCATAGAACTGGGTGCTAATATTAAATTAGATTATGTGGTAGAGAGTTTGCAATGACCTCAATTATTTATCTCCCTGAATCCATGTCCTTTTGAAATGTGGCTTTGAAACTCTTTTCATCAAGAGATGGATCAGTTTTTCCCCCTTAAATATGAACTGGGCTTGGGATTTGCTTAGACAGAAGTGGTCTAATGCCAGTTTTGAGCCTACACAACAGCCATGTGAACAGGGCCAGGCTAGCATACTGGGGGATGAGAGACCTTGTGGAGCAGAAAGTCACCATCCTTACTGAGGTCATCTAGACTCAACCACACAGCAGGAGTGAGCCCAGTAAGAACTGACAAACTGCTCAGCTGAGTCCAACCCCAAGTTACCAAACTGAAGAATTATTATTTTAAGCTACTACATTGGAGTTTTTTTTTAATGTAGCAAAAGCAAATTGATACAGATGCTATATAAAAGTGGATCAACTAGAAGTGCTATGAGATGCAACCAGCTTTGTCATTGTATTAGTGGTGTTAAAAAGGTGCTACTCACGGGTGGTGGTCACCTTCTTTAGGCCAGGACCCCGGGTATTGTTCTTCACAATGTGCAGAGATATCTCATACTCTTGCCCAGGAGCTAGACCAGTTTGTCGGTACGAGGTCTCTGGCCTTCTCAGGCTTTTGGTGATCTCTTCCTCATCTTCTTTATTCTGAAAGATAGAGACAGCTTGGCAAGACCTAGAGGAGGTATCAGTCTCTTCATTTGTGTGATTCAATCATTCTGCATTCATTCATTCCTCTTCATTCTATCTTCTATTCATTAGGCGCTTACTATGCATCAGATCAGTATGCTAGGTGCTGAGGGTACAGAGATGATAAAGACATTTCTCAAGTTTATTTCTCCTCTTTTAGACCTCTGTTTACCCCTTTGACACCCAGGTCAAATGACAGAAAGGAGTTCTGAAGGCACAACCTCAAACCCCTCTTTGATAGGAAGGACTGCATCAGAGAAGTAGGGTGATTGTACTATAGTTACACAGACAGTGTTTTAAAAGAGTCAAACATGACTATTTGTATGACACAGCCTTTTCACTCCTAGGTAGTATCTAAGATTAAAAAAAAAAACACACACACATATGATTTATATCCACATTTTCATGGTAACTTTATTTCTAAAAGCCTAGATTGTGGCTAATTTAAGCCTGGGCTTAAATTCAGAGAGCAGGTTTCTTGCCTCCCTTGTGCTTTTGGGCCTGGAGAGAGTAGTTGCTTAAACCTTAGATACGCCTGGAGGAATTTTGAGGAAGACACCATTTCTTCTCTTTTTTGCCTCTGAGTAGAGAGTTGTAAGCTGAGGGGCAATTAGAATCTTGACATGACTTAACACTTATTTGTCTAGGCTCTTAGCCCTAATTGCTACATTTATTGACTTAATAATAGGGAGAAAACTAAGGTCACTTAAAATATAGCTGTAAACACATGAGGTGCTAATTGGAGCCTTGTCCTTCACTGAAAGCTAAGGAAATTGAGTTGATATGACAAGGTTGCGAAACCCTTTGACCATCTTTCAGATCCTTGGGGTCAAATACAGCCACTCCTTTGTGCTCCTTACCATATTCCGGAAGATGATCTCCCACGTTTCAAAAGCAATGTCTAGGGGATCCCACTCGACCTCCACAGATGTCTCCTTGATGGACTTGAACTTTAGGCCTTCGGGTGCAGGCAAGTCTATAAGGAACAGCACAAATGGATCATAATAAGCACAGGGCAGGTATGTGGTATGCAAGTCACACACCCATGATTCCGTTAAACCCCAGGTGGATGCTGTTACAGTCGGGGTTGACAACCAGAGCTGGAGTCACTTTAGAGATTCTTCTCATCTACTGTGTGGCAGGGTAAAAATTAATATTGGAAGCAACTGTATGATTACATATTGACAATTTCATGTGGTTAAGCCTAAAATAAACACAGACATTGGAATTAGACAGACTTGTGTAGAATAAGCTCTGCCATTACTAACAATGTGACCTTGGGCAAGTTGAGCAAAATTCACCGAGCCTCAGCTTCTTCACCTGGGAGAAGGAGGTAAGTATGTCTGCCTTTTAGGAAGGCATTGAGGATTGAGGGAATATATTCCCTGTAGACTGCTGGGTCTGCTTCCTGGCATGTAGTACAAGTTTAATAAAGGACAGCCAATGTTATTATTACTAAGCAAGAAAGGGCCAATTTCTAGCCACAGCTTGCTTTTCAGGTATTAAGGTAATTGTACTGAAAAACTCCTAAACTATAATGTTTCCACTTAAAAAAATAGACAGGACATTCCACTGAAAGGTAGTAGAATGATTAAGAGCATAAAGTTGTCAGACTGTCAGGGTTAAAGTCTTACCTCTATCACTTGTTAGCTGTGTGATTTGGGATGAGATGCTTAACCATTCAGAGTCTCAGTTTCCTCAACTGTAAAATGGGGTTAACAATAGCTTCTATCTCATAAAGTCAAATGAATTAGTATATGTAGAGTGCTTAAAACAGTGTCTGGTGCATAGCAAACACTTGTTGAGTGCTACTTGTAATGATTCTCTACAGCAGGAAGGATGCAGAAGAGTAAGAAGGGGATTTTAAAGAAAATGAGAAATTTCTTGAAGAAAATACCCTATGGACTCAACTGGGTTCCAGGCACTTAACTGGTGTAACTATAAAGCACAACTTTAGGGTTGTAGGAGCCAAGACAAGGGAGGGGGGAGTGTTGTGTGCTAGGTGGGCTGAGGGCGGTGAGGCTGCCCAATAGAGTTCTGCTCACTCACAGGTGGCCACCCTGGCACTGACGGGAATGCTTCTCTTGTTCTCAAGGATGGCGAACACGCGGATAAAGTACTCCACACCCGGCTCCAGCTCCCGGATGGTGGTGGACGTCTGGTCCCCAGGCACGCGGAACTGCATTTCCAGGCCGCCCACGTGGGTGGGTGTATACAAGATGAGGTACTCTGTGACTCGCATCTCATTGTCCCAGGCCAGGTTGACGGTCTCTTCTGTCACTTCTGTCACAATGAGGTCTTTGGGAGGGGACACTGGCAGAAATAAGAAGGAACACCTGGATCAGAAATGTGCCCTATAAAATCCCACTAGGTTTGTTCCCTTTGATCTGTCTTCTACTGTCAGCCACAGAGGCCTGAAAGTTTTCCCCTTGAAATTCAGCTTCTATTTTCTCTAAAATGCAGAACACATCTAGACTATTTTTAAAACCTGTGGTGGCCCATCCATTAGTCCATCACCTTTAAGCTGAAGTCTCAGTTTAACAGTGTGGCCTTCAGACTCCTCCTACTTCTCCACTCTCTGGGTTTTAGGTCAGATCCAGTCCACTGGCATGGGAAAGTGTGGTCTCTGCTCTGAACTTTGATCTCTGCTCTGAACTTTGAGTGACCCATCCTTAGACTGGAAGGGCATTTTGGGCTCATCTGGTTCAACTTTTTCATTTTGTATGTGCGTGAGACAGAGGGATCTGTCTGTGTTTGCTCACTTTATTAGGTTTAGAACTCACCTCTTCCCTGCATGCCTGGCATTCTTTCCAGTCAGGCTTCTCTGCCTCAGTCACATTAAACAGAGAGCCATTTATTTATTCCTAACCACTGATTGCTTCAATAGAGGTTGAAATTCTACATTATGATAAGTATAACATGGTAGATGGGGGAAGTACAAAGAAGACTCTCATTAGACATGAGCTTTATTGTTCTTTTATGTTTTTATTTAACCAGTGCTTACTGAGCACTTAACTATCTACCAGGCCCTGTACTGACTGCTGAAAACAGTGCTCTTTTAAGGAGCTTATAGGCCTTGGGATAAAAACAAAAAAACAAAAACACAAAAAAACAGTAATGAAAGACAATTAAGAGACAGGTCTACCTCGCAGATGACAGGTTTTCAGTCTTTAACTGAGCGTGCATTTAAAACAGTTGGATTTATGTAATCTCATCATCTGTTTAATTTAGCTGAATGTTTACGTCCATCCAAATAGAGATATTTTGTTTACTGTTGGTTTTATGTCAGTGGAGAATAGGAAGGGAGGTTGATGTTTAGCAAAAGGGAAGTTATCACTTCATCTACTTCATATTGGGCACTAGATGTTAGACTCAAGATAGATGACTTAGGCAGACTCAAACACCAACTCTGTGATATATTAGTTGCATGTCCCTGGGACAATTGCATAACCTGTCTGAGACTTTGAGCCCTCAAATAGGTAGTCCTGTAACAAATGAATGACCAGGACCACTCAAAGAGTCAGTGTGTGTGTGTTTAATAGAAATATATTAATACACACAAAGAATCACTGTGTATGTATGTGTTTATAAACATGCACACAGTTTTCCAGCACATACCAGGTATACACCCCATCATGGCCATTATTGAGTGATCTGCACACTGGTACTCACCCACTGAGCAGTCTTCCCCCGTGTAGCCTTCATTGCAGATGCAGCGGCCAGAGACGCATTGCCCCCAGTTACTGCAGTCATTGGGGCAAGAGCGCTGCCCGCAGTCCAGGCCTGTGAAGCCCTCGTGGCAGATGCACTGGCCATCTACACAGCGGCCCTGGCCATGACAGTCGCTGGGACACCTTTGCTCCTTGCAGTCTTTGCCCATGAAACCTTCATGGCAAATGCACTGCCCATTCACACAGCGCCCCCGACCATGGCAGTCATTTGGACAGGATAGTTCCGCACAGTCGGGGCCGGCAAAGCCGTCCTCACACACGCACTGCCCATCCACACAGCGCCCCCGGTTGCTGCAGTCCCTGGGACATCGGCGATCTCGACAGTCCTCTCCAGTGTAGCTATCATCGCAGACGCACATGCCATTCACACAGCGGCCATGCTGGTGACAATCATTGGGGCAGCTCATATCACTGCAGTCGTAGCCCTTGAAGCCTTGCTCACACACGCACTTGCCCTGGACACAGCGGCCCCGGCTGTGACAGTCATTGGGGCACCGCAGCTGGCTGCAGTCCTCCCCAGTGTAGCCTTCATCACACACACACTGCCCATTGACACAGCGGCCATGGCCACTGCAGCCATTGGGACACTTGAGTTCCCCACAGTTGACTCCTGTGAAGCCATCATCACACTCACACTGCCCGTTCACACAGCGGCCGTGGTTGTGACAATCGGCAGGACATCTCTTCTCACTGCAGTCCGCACCGGCGAAGCCCTCGTAGCACACGCACTGCCCCTCCTCGCACCGGCCCTGGCCATGGCAGGCGTGTGGGCAGGTGAGTTTGCCACAGTCCTCGCCTGTGAAGCCTTCTTCACAGTAGCAGGTGCCATTGACACAGCGGCCCCGGTCGAAGCAGTCATTGGGGCAGATGAGCTCACTGCAGTCTTCACCCGTGAAGCCCTCATCACACACACACTCATTCTCCACACACCGCCCATGGTTGTGACAGTTGTTGAGACACAGGGGCTCATTGCAGTCATCGCCAGCAAAGCCATCCTGGCACACACACTGGCCGTCAACACATGTGCCATGATCTGGGCTGCAGGGTACTGGGCAGATCTCCTGGCTGCAGTCAGCTCCCGCGTAGCCTTCGAAACAGATACAGGACCCATCCACACACCTGCCCTGGTCATTGCAGTCGCTGGGGCAGGCAAGCTGGCTGCAGTCCTCACCGGTAAAGCCCTCGTTACAGATGCACTGCCCATCGAGGCACTGGCCTTGAAAGTGACAGTTGTCTGGACATTCGGGCTCAGAGCAGTTGGGGCCTTTCCAGCCAGGTTCACAGACACAGCCACATCCTTCAGTGCTGAAGTTGCCCCGGCCACTGCACAAGGGCCTGGTGTCCACAGGGGCTACAAGGAAGAAGATAGGAACTCTCAGCTGAGCTCAAGCAGCCGAGTTTTTCAGCATCTACCTGAAATATCCAGGTTCAAATTCAGCCAGAGGATGGGTGCACCCTCGGGCTCCATCTGGCTTGAGAATCAGTTGTTTAGTGTATGAAATTGGATGGGATTCACATCCAATTACATCAGGTAGGAACTCATAACCTATACTACACTCCCCCAAATTATAGACTTGATTGCAAAGATAGTGTGTGATTAGCATGTAGGGACATATGTATGTATATTGCCAACGCTGGGGAGAAGACCCATAGTTTTTGTCACATTTTCAGAAGTCTCATGATTCCTGTGATTAGGAGTCATTGCTTTGGGGAATGCATTATGCTGGGCTATGATGCAATTCTCTAGTGCTGAGTCAAGGGCAGGCACATAAGAAATGCCCAAGAAACAGTGGTTGGACTGAACTGAATTCTGACTCTTTGAGTCAATAGCTGTGCCACATTTGGGAAGGGATTTAGATTCTTAGAAGCCCATAGGTCAAGTGCAACCAATAGCTCACTTCCCTGGGGCACAAATAGAGGTAATAAAGATATTGAGAGCTTACTCATTGTTATTTTCTCTGTTTTCTCTTCCAAAGTGTTTTTTGGGTTGACTCAAGTTGGTATGTAGGTTCACATGACCAAAACTTTCCAGTTTTTCCTAATGAAATGAGGCAGTTAAAGAGTAGCCCTCTAATTCCAGTAGGACACCTTTCAGTTTGGCTCTGTCCTCAGGAAACTCTTTTTTCCTGCTATCCTGAAGGCTCTGTGGTGGGTTGACCTGAGGAAAGTAGGATCAAGGCTGACAGTATTTCAGTTCTGTGAGGCCTAAATATTGTGTTGGCTCAATTTGGAGAAGTCAGTGATCTAACCTCCATGGAGCCTAGAGAGAAAAAAAACTCACTTCTATAGTCTCTGTACCTAGATACAGTTGTATTAATATATTTTATCTCCTTTGAGAGCTGGCTTGAAAAGTGAGAATCTAAATCTGTACTGTCCAGTATGGTTGCCACTGGCCACATGTGGCAATGAAGCACTGAATTGTGGCTAGTCTGAATTGAGAGATGCTGTGAGTATAAAATAAACACTGGATTTCCAAGACTTGGTATAAAAAAATAGAATGTAAAATGGCCATTAGTAATTTTTATATTGATTTCAGGCTGCAAACCTATATTTTGGGTATATTAACTTAAATAAAATAGATGATTAAAATCATTTTTACTTGTTTCTTTTTCAGAGTACTTTTTGGTAATTTTTTTTCTGATATATTTTGGCAGTACAAGTTTAAGACTACATATGTGACTCACCTTATATTTTCATTGGACAGTGCTGCTGTAAACAATTGTTTTAATTTTTTACTGAGCATTACATTTACTGTGTATTCTTATCTGCAAAGTTGACAGAAGTGGAAGATAAACTAATTTATGCATGAAGAAAACGTTTTTTTTTTTTTTGAGTTGGAGTCTCACTTCTTTGCCCAGGCTGGAGTATACTGGCACGCACCCTCACTGTCACCCCAGCATCGACCCGCTGGGCTCCGGCGATCCTTCTACGTCAACCTTTCAAGTAGCCAGCACTACACACATGTGCTACCATGCCCAGCTATTTTTTTATTTTATTGTAGAGACGAGGTCTCGCCAAGTTGCCCGGGCTGGTCTCGAACCCACAGGCTCAGGCAATCCACTCGCCTCGGCCTCCCAAAGTGCTGGGATTACAGGCTGTGCCACCATGCCCAGCCAACTTTTTAAATTGCCATCAAAACTAGAAGATGTTCTGCAGAACCATAAATCTAGTTCAGTTAGGGTGGTTAAGTCTCCTCTTGAAATAATTGTCAGAGTACTTTTTGGTAATTTTTTTTCTGAGAGGTAGAAACAGAGATTTTATATTTGATCTGGAGGTGTTGAAACTCCTGTAGCTCTATTGACTTTAGGGAATATAGATGAAGACATAATTTCAAAGCAGCAAAATTCCTTAAGATGGGATGCACATGGATACAGGGCCTCAATGAGGAGTATGAGACACATAGGCATGTGCAAAGCCCCTATCTCATTACTCTTTGTGAAACTAGTTGTTTAGTTCCTTTGAGTCTCAGTTTTTAGGTCTACAGAAGAGTGTTAAACATATCTTAAAGGGTAGCTGGGAGTATTAAATGAGATAATAATGGCAATGCCTGGTACATCCAGGGGACTTAATTCATGACTGTGATCATCATCACCATTGCTATTAAATTGGAATATCTTTTCCAGTACTCCCAGACTCAGCACCCCTGCAGGCAGCATTGTGCATTTGTAAGAATACTGGAAAGTGTTCTTACAAACTTGGACACTCATTCCAAGACCTTGAGAAATCCTACCCTCCTTCTGGGCCTCTGTTTCCCTATTTATACAATGAAGTGATGAGGCTTTATCAGTACTTATCAGAGAGTGTTCTTTGGGGCAAAAATTTTATGGTATAGTCATAGGTTTGGGGGTAGAGAATGGGCAGAGTCCATGGTCAAATCAGTTTTAGAAGCTTATAAAAAAATAAGAAAAAAATTAAAGTGAAATAATGTGCTTCAAAGCAGGACTTCTTAGAGGCCTGAAAATTCCTCTGAGAAATATTTGTCATCATGATGCCTCCAAGTAAGAGAGAGAAATGGTTACATTCTCTACACTCATTTGACCATAAAAATCTCTTTGTGGTTGACACTCTGTGAGACTACTTTACCCAGGAACCCACTGATGGTCTGCTATGCTCATAATTTCTCCCTTGCGTACAGTGAGAGGGCCAGCTCTTACCTTCGGCGGGCTGGAGACAGCAGCCAGCACCTGCAGTGCATTGCTCCCGCAGGGAAGACACCAGGCTCTCCAGCTCCTCTAGCCTGCTCAGGAGCTCCTTGACATCCGGGGCCGCAGCACAGCCACAGGCCCGGCGGGGGATGTTGATGCGGTGGGTGAAGACAATCTGGTTTTCCCCATCCACTGTGTGCTCCTGGAAGTTTTCACTGGGCTCTGAGGGTGGGGCCAGGTCTTTCTCCCTGCTGGTTGATTCCAGATCCACCGCACACTGGGATCCCACCGGCAGCTTGATGTTATAGACATGATTAAACACCACTGGCTGATTTTCCTCTGGCAGGGTGATGTTCACCCCACTCTGCCGCTTGTGACGGATTAGTCTCTTCAGAACCCCACCTTCAGTAGAGACGGTGAGCAAAGCTAGACAGATGCCCGCCAACAGGCAGGTCACAGCCCCCATGGTGGAGGCGGGTTTGGCTGTGTGTTTCTGGAGTTCTAGATCCTAGAGTGTCTCACTCTTGGCAGAATTGAGGGTTTAGAAACACAGAGTAGAATCCAAATTAGTTGTCTCTGATCTTCTTGAAAGAATTATCCTCTAAAGTAAACACAGGAAAACAACATATGAGTATCTACTACTAAAGGAATCTATTTTGATTTTACATTCCTGTTAGAAGCTCCCCTGGTAATCTTTCATTAAATATTATTATACTGTTTCCCCTGATAATCTTTCATTATATACTGTGATCTTACACAATGATGTCTAAAAGAACTTTGCAATCTTGAAGGAATGACTTCACTCAGTATTCAACTTCTGAAAGTTTAGGGAGACAGCAAAGTATAGAGGAAAGAGTGACCCTTAGGGCTATAGCAGGTAGGGGTTTGTAGTTCTTTTCTAGCTTTGGGCCCTTGAGTAAGTTGTGTAACTTTTTTTTGCCTTATTTCACTTTCTGTATCGTGAAGGTCATAATTGCTAATGACAGACTTAAAATAATTATGTAGGCTGGGCATGGTGGCTCATGCCTGTAATCTCAGTACTTTGGGAGACTGAGGCAGAAGGATTGCTCGAGCCCAGGAGTTCAAGGCCAGCCTGGGAAATATAGCAAGATCCAGAAAATTAAAAAAAAATTAGCTGGGTTTGGTAGCATGCATCTGCAGCTCTAGCTACTTGGGAGACTAAGGCAGCAGGATCACCTGAGTCCAGGAGGTTGAGGCCACAGTGAGCCTGAGGCTGCAGTAAGCTGTGATCTTGCCACTGCACTCCAGCCTGAGTGACAGAATGAGACCCTGACTCAAAAGAAAACAAAACTAAAAGAATTATGTGGAAGTAATTTGTGCATCCATTAATTTCTTCAATATTTACTAGCTAAGCCCTCTGAGTAAATTATTATGGAGATATGAAGGCCCTAATCCCAGTAGATGTTCAGTAACTTTTGCCTCTTATTATTGATCCCCAAAACTGAGTTCAACACCATCTGCTGGTTCTCTTCTGTCATGAAAGGCAGAGGTTAAAATAAAGACCCCCAGAAAGCAAACTGAGTTTTAATCCCAGCTGTGTTTCTTACAAGCTCTACTTCTCTAGTCCTCAGTTTCCCTTCTCCTTGATGTATTTCCAAAACCTTCAAAAGCAAAGTTTTAAAAGAGCCTGATAAAGTATTCCTGGATCAGTCATCCAAACTGAGTTTCACAGCAAGAGATGGTTCAGAAAGGATGTCCATGAGCCCAACAAATACTTGTAGAACTCATGCTGAGTTTTCCACAATAATCAGAGTTCTATAGGTGTTAGAAATAAATATAAGATAAAGTGCATATCCCCCAGAAGATATAACAATAGACTTAAGACGAAAATAGAATCATCCATTCAATACTTACGGGACAAAGCAAGAAAAAAGTGATAGGATTTATTTTGTGGGATAGAATATAACTGTGTATGGAGCTTAAAAATAAAGGAATTGTCAAGGAGTGGTAGGGCATAGCTTATTGGAAATGATGACATTTTAGCTGAATGTTAAATAGTGAGAAGGATTAGATAGAAACAGTGTGGAGGAGAATATGCTACCAGAAAGCAGTTCTCACCTTACTCAATTGTCTTATTCATCTGTCTTATGACTAGTCAACTCTATGGGCAATCAGGTAGCAGAGGTAGAAAGGAGAATTGTCAAAGGTGGTTGAGAAATTGAGTAAAGACACAAAGACATGGCTAAACTCTAGGGAGTTATAATATAATGGTATGAAGTCACTAATGGTCCTCTTAAGAAGGAAATATACCTGCATGCAGAGCTATTTGGTATTTAATAATTCATCTCACAAGTTAACATTTCCCTATGCCTATGCTATTCTTACATTTGCACATTCTAAGGTCGCTATTTGTGCCCATTAGCATGGTATTTGGATTGCTTAGCCTATAAGAAGGTTTCTAACTTCTTTTCCAGAAAGATTTTATCCAAATGATGGAATGTAACAACATGATCCCAACTAACCACCTCCTTTTTGATAATAGAAAGGCTTTACAAAACCAAAAGAGGAATTGTAGCAGGGAAAAATTAACTGAGAAGCATTTCTATATGACTGAGCAGGGATCTGGAAACCAAGAAAGCACCAGCTGTGCATTTAATGTTCTATCCACGTCTTCACCGCATCTTAATCATATTCATATTGATATTTTACCAACTATCCATATAATGTCTCCTTAGGGCATCTAAGCCTGGTTAGGCCAAAACCACACAAACAAACAAGCGCACCTTTCTGAGCATGCTTTCTTATTCAAATTAGTTTCCTCAATAACAATTTGTGGGTCTGTGATGTAGATAAGGTCATTGAATAAAGATTATTATAAAGACAAGAGCTTGGCAAGTTCTTTTCTCTCAAACCAATTTGGTCATCTTATTTGTTTACTGAACAAATACTTATTGATTATACACTTTATTGGAATGGCTGCTTTAACTCTCTTCACCTTCACAAAGTCCTTCTTTCCTACCCCCCCCCAACAATTCTTAGTTTTTGTTTTTTTGTTTTTTTACGGAAGGGCCATGGGACAAGCTTGAAATATTTTTGGACTTTTACCCAACACTTTTGTGTGGGTTGTTAAATGACTTACATTTCCATCTAAAAAGCCACTGTAGTTGCTGGTTGAGACTCCAAGTCAATTAGTTTAGGATAATAATGACCAGAATGTGGGCAGAGTGAGGATTTTCCACTGTGTATTTAAGAGATGTGCTCTGGACTGCCAAATGTTGCACTCTTTGGGGGAAGGGTATGATACTCTTGAGTATTGTGAATTTCCCATCAGCTCATGGTAGTCTGAGAACAGGAGGCTGTTTTAGTACTTTGAGAAAGACCTATTTATGGAAAATGCTTAGACTATGGAATTAGACATACCTGGGTTCAAATGCCACTCACTAGCCCTGTAACTTTGGCACTACTTATCCTCTCTAAACCATGACCTCCTTTATAATACAGGAGTCAAAACCACTCTAAGGAAAATTAAGGATTAGAGATCCGTACATAAAGCACCCAGCATGGTGTCAGGCCCATAGTAGGTACTCATTAAACAGTAGCTGCTATTTTGTTGCACTCCCGGGAACAAAATCTATCAAGAGTCCACATCAATAACCTCCTTTACTTAAGCCTGAGCTTGACCTCCTAGTTGAATCTAGTCATAAACTCAGCAGCAACTTGGATCAAGATCAAAGGGGAGATGCAGAAATTACTGATGGGTGGGGAGGTAAACCTTATGAAGATAAATTTACTAGAACTGGAAATATTTATATGAGAGAAGAAAAAGATAGGGAGTAAATAATGACCTTTAAGAATGTAAAATATTCTTATGCAGACGAGTGGCTAGTTTATTTCCCTTTTGAGGAGGGACCTTAGGGAAAATTACTTGAGATTGCAGTTTGGGATATTTAGGTTAGACATGAAAAATCATGTAGGGCTTTTATAATTTCAAAATGAGCTTATTCTACAGAAACTCTTTACAAAGCACAATCAGATTCTTATCTTTATGGGAAGTGCTCAGCAATGAAAGATCTAGAAAATATTGTGTAGGAGGAAGGACTGCAGACCTGTGCATGTTTATCCTGTAGCTGAGAAAATCAAGACTGAGGAGGATAGTTTTGCCATGTATAAATCCTAGTAAAGCAAGAGCTGGCTTGTCTCTTGTGGCTTCTAAGGACAGAACCAGTGCGAATGTGTGTGTGTGTGTGTGTGTGCCTGTGTATCGTGGGTGAGGCAGGAAGGGAGGGTTGGTTACAAGAAGGCAGTACAACAGGAGAAAAATTTTTCTAGTTGGAATTGTTACTCAATAGAAATGGCTTCTTTGTGAACGTAGCAAGCTCCAAACACCAGACTGTAAGTAGAATGGTATTGAAGGCACTGGTTTTGTAGACAAACTGCCCTGGATTTGAATCACTATTCAGCAACTTTCTCTTCTTTGTGCAAGAATCCTGTCATCAATTAATGTGGTGAGAGCATCTTCATTGTGAAAAGTACATGACATAATGTGTGTAAAAGGAATGGCTCATAGTCTTTGGTAGCAGCAAGAGTTCAATAAAAGGAAGGTTTTGTAGCGAAACATATGGACTCCAATGAATTATTTTTTTCTAGAAATTTCTCTCTCTCAACTCTTGAAACCCCTTCATTGGCATAAATGGCTTCCTCTTAAAGCAAGGATAACAGTTCTTCAGTGAAGTAGAAACTTCTCCTCTCTCAGTGCTCCTAGACAATTATGCTCTACAGACTATATAAACACACACATGCACACATACATACACATACTTACAAAATATTACATATATATATATGTAAGTGTGTGTGTGTGCCTTTTATGGTGAGTCCGTGATTGCAAAGAGGGCATCAGGGAGAGACACAGGCTTTACACTGACTCGATATATAGACTGTTGGGGTCACACATCCAGAACAAAGCTGTTTCCAAGGTCAACACATTGTACTGCTCTGTCTCCTGCCTCAGCATATGTACCTAAGGCAGAAAAATGCACGTGTGGACCAGATTTTGCTATCTTTATCAAAAGCAATGATTAGAGGTAAATAAATACCTGTGAATTATGGAATTATTCTTCTGAGACTTTCTAGGTGTCTTTATCATTATTAATGGCTCAAAACATAATTTGGTGGAAAAATTCACAATAAAGATCTATCCAGGAGATAGAAGGTTTAAGAAAAGGCAAAAACAAAACAAAAAACAAAACAAAAAAACTATGAACTTGTTGATCTAGAGCATCTCTGTCCAATATGTCATATGTGGCTATTTAAGCTAATTAAAAATCTCATTCCTCAGTTGCACTACCCACATTTCAAGTACTGAATAGCCATATGCAACTACTGGCTACAATACCAGACAGTGCAGATAAAGAATATTTCCATCATTACAAGATTTATTGAGCAGCACTAGCTTAGAGGATTGTTTGATTTTATTAAACCATGGTACAAAGTAAGGAAACAGAGGCACAAAGAGGTCAAAGAGAGTCTATTAGAAAATTCTGATGTTGTTAATTCTCCTGTCTAATGAAAATGGACAAGTATCTCAGACACAGGTCCCTGAGGAACTAAGGGTAAAAAAAGATAGCTTTTTTTTTTAAAGCAACTCACTTAAACATAAGCAAGCATGTGTATGCACTGTAATTTCCGTACTTTACATGTTTGAATATATCCAGGGGCAAGGTGGGGAATGGTCTTTAGTATGACTGTCCTCTTCAGATCCTCAAGGATAATCACTTTGTTTCAGCTCAGCATCCTTTCCCCTACCCTTCCCTTGTTTTAGGAAATCTTCCCCTTTTCCTCTCTCTGTACACTTTAGAGTCCCATAAAAATATTCTCCTTACCTCAAACTAAAGGTACTTTTCCCCAGAAACCACCACATCTAAGATATCTTTCTTCTCTGCTTCATCCTTCTCTTAGAAGCTGGTGAAGCTTGTCAAAGATGATTTATGACTCCTATCCTTTGGTGACCCTGCTCTGTTTTTGCTCCAGAATTTTGAGGGCACTCAGTCCGTGTTCTTCAGCCATTTAAATACTTCTGTTAAGGAAGCAGCTAGGTGCAGGGGAAAGAGCTTGGGCTTCAGAGTAAAAGAGACCTGTGTTCAAATTCAGCTCCACCACTCTCACAGCTGCTATCTGTGGCCATTCCCTTCTTTCTTCTGACTCACATTTGCCTCGTCTCCTCCATGGGAGTGCATGTGTCTATTTGAGTGTTGTGGGAGAATGCGGTGACATATGGTAAGCTACTAGCATGGTGTCTGGCATATAGTAGGTGCTTAATATATGGTAACTAATGATAATAGAAGCAGTAATTATGATACTGATCAAATAGAGAAAAGATCAGAAAGAAATTTAGTATCTAGAAGGAGTGGGGGAATCAGGGAGATACACTAATGACTCTAATAATGATATAATAAGTAACAAAAGAGATAGGCTAAATTAGATCCATTAATGCTCAAAGTGGAGGGAGGCTACAGATTTTGAGGGGCTCAAGAAAGACACCTCAAAAAAGGTGGCATTTGAGATGCCATTTGAGATTGGCAAAATTCTGAAAAATGGATGGGTGCAGCTCCAGTGGGTGGGTGCAAATTGAAGCTTACAGCAATATAGAAAGAAAAACCACTACGAGATGGTGTATGGAAGTTGGAATTCATGGGTGACAAGAAAAATTAAGAAAATGACAGTAATAATAACATCATTTCTTTGTGGATGCCTGATATATGGAGAGGTGGGGTAGTATGCAGGGAATATGAGAGATCTTTGCTCTACTGGGGTATAAAATAATGCAAAGGGGAATGAAAAGAGAGACTACATAGAATTGGTGGAAGCCATATTGAGGAGGATATTGAAGGTCAATGTGAAGAGCTGGTACTCAACCTAGTATACAATGTGGCACCTCTAAGACTAGGTACCTGATTGCTCATAGTTAAGCATCTGTTGAGAGGGATGGGCAGAGCATAGACTCTGACATTTAGTCTTTAAATACCTGATATATTTATAGCCCCTGCCCACTACATAAAATAAAGAAGATGCAAACAATGACCCTGAAGCTTTGTGGCGGGAGGTGGGGGTGGGGTGGGCGGAGGAAAGGAGGCCTAAAATGTTAGGACTTAATCTTCTTATTTCAGTTCCATGGTATCAGGTGTCACCAGTATACATTGATTTCGCCAGATTTTGTCATTATAAACTTTTGTTCAGAACATTACTGTGAGGTAACGCTTAATTTACCAGGTTAGGAAACCAAGGCAGTGTCATATCTGCCATATTCGAGTGGATTTTTATAGTTGATAATTTTATACTTTAAGTTGTTTTTTAGCTTGTTGTTAAATCGTCTATAGATTAAAAACAGTAGTAAAACCGTTTGGTAGTTAACCTTTTGGAAGCAGCATGGAAAAAATGAATAGTTATTTTTAGGCACCTCACCACAGGACAATGACCATTGCTAGATGAAGAAATCAACGATCTTTGGTTGTTTCTCCAATCACAGCTGGAGAATAAAAAATTTCATTTTTAGATGAAGGTAAAACTTCTAACTGGCTAGTATCATATTTCAGAATTAGTTATGTAGGACTTCATTTTTAATAGCTTACAAAATAGATTTATCTTGTTGACTAAGGCATATACATGAAATATCCTAGGCTTAAGGGAACAAGGAGGATTCCTACTGTTTAGAAATGCAGAAGAATTTGTTTCCACATCATTTTGGCAACATATGAGGTAGCTCACATCAAATTTTTCTTCTTTCTTACAGGCAAAAAAATTTTATTGCTCATGGTCTATCAAGCATAGAGCTGCTTACATGGGTGTTCTTAAATGTTCTAGAAATTCCTCACCCCTTGTCCTTCCCAACATCCATAAATTCCTTTTTGGAATGTGTCAGAGAGAGAGAGGAGCCAGGAAACAGCTTTAAGCGTGGATATTTTTCCAAGGACATCTGATCCCCACAGTTGAGTGAGTCCAGTACAACCTGTGTCATAAAAGAATTGAGAAAACTCTAACTGCCAAACCAAAGACCTTCCAAGCCCTGGGTATTTGAATTCCAGCATGGGGAAACAGTTATCCATTTAGGTAGCATGGTGGCTTAATGGGTACCGAGTTAAAATGCCATGGGAAGCAGCAATTATCCCAAAGGACTGATAATTAATTCATTTAAAAAAGATTTATTCTTACATTCAACAGAGATGGTTTGAATGAGTATAGGAATGGGCTACAGAATAGCCCAGAGAGGTGGGGTGTTTTAGAAACAAATGATGATAGATCTTGCCTCAATGAGCTCACAGTCCAGTATATGAAGGGGGGCCAAAAAAAAATGAAGTTTATTTATAAAAAACTATGTGTATATTCTTACATGTTTAAACGTCAGTCACCTTCAAAGTACTCCCCATTTGATGCAATACACCTATAGAGACACTTTTTTCACTGCTCAAAACAATTTTTGAACTCATCAATTTAGATGTTACTGCTGTTTTTTGTCTCACCTCTTCCATATTGGCAAAGCATTTCCTTTTGAGGATTTTTTTCATCCAGGGAAGCAAAAAAGAAAAAAAAAAAGAAAAAAAAAGTCATTTGGGGTGAGATCGGGTGAATAGCGAGGGTGGAATATATAGGTCATGCTGATTTTGGCCAAAAACTGCTGAACACTCAGTGCAGTGTGGGCCGGTGCCCTCATAAATCACTCATCATGAAATGGGCAAACTCGTTGAAAGAATCTCCAAAAATAATTCACTGAAGCCAAATGCAGCCTCTCATAACAATGCTAGCAGGTACAATGATGCCAATGGGTTCTTAGAATAATTACCTAGTAAGATAAGCCTGTACTACAAGGGACCTGCCCTCCAAAAAATAATTCTGTTTTTGGGGATCCCCCCTCATACTAAAATGAATAAGTATCCAAAAAGAATTTGTTCAATGTTTGAGAATATCTGCTTTTGAATAAATCAAATACCATCAGATCCTGGCTTTGCCACTTCTTATTAGGTTGAACCATAAAGAATTACCGTTTTTGGGGGGTCAGAAATGGTTGGGTAATGGCAGCTCCTTAGGGTTCCATCTAGTGGCTGTCTTGGTTGTATAACATTCAGTTTCAACTTTCTCATCTTTAAGATGGTAAAACTAACATCAACCCCATAATAAAGTTCTTTAAACTGCAAGTGAGAAAGTGAGATTAAAGAGATACAGCAGGCAAAACACTCTTAAGGAGGGAGATCTTAGTAAATAGTGTGTTATTGGAATTGTGTCTTTTGTTTGAAGAAGGCTAGTCTCTGGAAAACGAGATTCACGAGAGAATTTTGGGAATTTGCCCATTGTTACTTTTACCATGGAAGCGTGTTAATCTTAGTGCTTCAGTTTGTCAAGTGGCAGGGAATAGTCTGAAATGTTTAGGAAAGCGAAGAGGCAGTGGATACAACCCTGGTTTTCCCTGTTAGCTTATCTATTCTAATTCAGTAGCAAGAAAAGCAAGTGAAAGAGCCTGGGGTGGGGCTCTTTTCTGGGAGGTCAGGACCCTGGCCAAGGTTCCTCAGAGGAGTGCTGCTGCTGGGATGGCCATCCATGCTGCAGAGCCAAGGTTTTCTCCAGAACAGACTGCCTGTGGTTTAGTCTTTCAAGACTGTGCTCTTAACGGGAAATATTTGGCCCAGCTTCTCAGTACTTTCCAAAGATACAGGCAGACATCAGACTTAGAATCAAAACCATATTGAACAGGACTCAGAAGCAACTGTCGAAGATCACTGAGTCCAGGGGTGGCAAATTGGTGGCATCCATTTACTTCATCCTGGTGCACGTGGCAGGCATTGCTAATCAATAACAACACACTTCTGAGGAGTCCCACTTCAGAATCATTCTCAATTTATAACTCCAGGCAGCCATATCCAGTTAAGTAGAGATAACATATAACATGAAAATTATTTGCCATAGTATCTAGTTATGTAAGAGAGTGAGTGAGCTGAAAAACCCATAGAGGGTCACTAGCTAATCAGTAGTAAAGTTGAGATTAAAACCCCGAGATCTTGCCTTTTGGTCAGAGTATTTGACTGACATTTATCTCTGCCCCAGACCACTGGGAGACCTCCTAAAAAAGCACATATGTACAGCCTATAGAGACTATAGTTAATAATAATGTATCGTAGTCTTCAAGTGTGCTAAGACAGTAGATCTTAAGTGTTCTTACCGTACACACACAAAGATAATTAGATAACTATGGAGGTGATGGATGTGTTAATCAGTTTGAATCTGGCAATAATTTCACAATGTATATGTATATTTAATCATCACGTTGTACATCCTGAATGCATACAGTTATCATTTATCAGTTATACCTCAATACGACTGAAAAATCTTTTAAAAAAAGAAGTATGTATGAAAGTCTTCTAATAATTCTTTGTCCAAAGTCATTGTAATGGTTTCCAGAGAGAAATATCAGTGGTGGGATCCTGGAGAGCATCTGAGTTAAGATATTTCTTGACTTCTTGGTCCTGTTGGTTTTTTCACTTATCCATCCATCCATCCATCCATCCATCCATCCATCCATCCATCCATCTTTGTACTACATATTTGTTAAATATCTGCCATGTGCCAAGTCCTGAGTTAAGCATGAAGGATGCAACAATGAAGTTAAACATGTTCTCTGTAATCACAAAGCTTATGTTTTCCTTCTGAAGCATCACAAAATGCAATTGATTTTAAATTTGTGTATTGCAGATTTAATATTTTTGATATTCTAAAGTACCACTGCATATTGGGAATTTGGTGCACACTCCCAAGCTGATAGCAAGAGTATAAACGTTAAAATTCTTTAAAGGGTTCATTACTGCTTACTTACTATGGACTGCACAATGTGCTGAGGAAAACGGGCAGAGTGTGGAGCTATTCCCTGTTCCTAAAGATCTCAGAAACTAGAATAACATATTCAAGCAAGTTTCGGTAGCAGTGTCAGCCTGAATGAGAGAATTGAGGAAATGCTACTTTAAGCTGGGAAGTTCACAGAGGGCTTCCTGGGGGAGAAAGGGCTTAGACTTACTAAATATTGGTTGAAGAAGCCTTGTAAGATCAGGGAGAAGTAGATATAACAACAATAATTAATACAAGTAATAAAGATATCATTAACTATCATTTAGTGAGTGTATATTTTGCCAGAGCCTATGCTTAGTATTTTAAATCTTCTATGTCAAGTTTTCACAAAATTATATAAGGTAATATTTTTATCCTTATTTTTCAGCTGAAGAAGCTGAGGCATAGAATAATTAAATGGCTTAAGCAAGTTCAAATATCGACTAAGTTGTGGAGTCAGGATTCGAACCCAAGTCCATCTGAGTCCAAGTTCAGTTAAACCATGATTTCACACAGTCTTTTGTGCTACAGGGCCAAGGAAAGAAATAGGGTTTAAGACCAGACCCAAGCTCTGTCGACATAACTTCCAACCCCCTGGAATTAGAACCTTAAGGTGCCAGGCGTCCTGTGACTGCTGTGGAGATGAAGCAAGGTAACAGACTTTTGAGATGCTGTCATTTCTTAGTTATCATTGAGAGAGGGCTCCAAAGGCATCTAGAAAGGTGCTCTTCAAGGTGCAGCTCAGAAAAATCTATTATTGAATGTTTCTTCAGGTAACTTTAGCCAAAATTAGTATTTCCTTTTTCTGAATTGTCTGAGGAATTGATACAATATTATTTATATCATTTACATTAAAAAGACTTTGGGTGGCTTTATTATGCATGCATAGTAATTCCCAACACTAAGGGAATTAGATAATTCTATCTTTTTTATATTGAACTGTTAGTCTGCATATAGTTAGACTGTATATAGACTGTAAGCTCTATAAAGGCAGGGGCCATATCCGAATGCCCAACACCAAACACTGTGTCTAGTATATTGTATAGTAAATAGCAGATACTCATATTTGTAGAGTTAATACATGATCAAATACTCTTAATTTCCTGATGCCCCTAATGTAATTAGTTCTTCTGTGATCTCTTCTAAGGGAAGATGTATAAAAGGATTTATTACAGCCTCAATTCTGTAATTAGTGTAGATTTTTTCATTCATTTATTCAGTGAGTACTACTATGTGCCAAACACCACACTAAATACAGGAATTACAAAATTAGCCAAGACAGACCTGGCTCCTTCTCATGAGATTCTAGTCTATACTCCAAGGGCTTTTGAGAGAGTGCTGTCTGCTTTGAGACAAGATTTTTATACGATCAACATAAACTCCTTTGGCAGGAGGTGGACTTGGCCAGGCCTGGAATAC
Source organism: Tarsius wallacei (assembly GCA_963574415.1). Taxonomy (NCBI): domain Eukaryota; kingdom Metazoa; phylum Chordata; class Mammalia; order Primates; family Tarsiidae; genus Tarsius; species Tarsius wallacei. The sequence continues at coordinate 53,484 of CAUYQG010130978.1, forward strand.
ACTTAGCATGAACATTTGGCTTCGGTGTAAAGGAAGCACCCTAGGTTATTAGGCAGTAGCCCTTCTGATTTCTTCAGTGTTTTTAAATCTAGGCCACCTTCCCTTGTTTTGAATTTTTACCTTCAGACTTATTTTTAAGTTACTACAGATTTGGCTTTTCATGGGTCACATAGCAGGAAGTGCAACAGATTGAAGATATGGAAGAGAAACTTTGAGTTCAACTTACTGCCAACCAGGTCTGACTAACAGGGGCATTGTGACCTTGGGCAAATCACATCCACTCTTGAAGCCTTTCTCTTCTCTTGTAGAATAAGTAACTGTGTATGGTTTCCAATTCTAGGATGTCTTTGGTTCTAGTGACCTCTGGTCCATTGTTAATCTGGCAATAGTTCTATTGGACTTAATTTTGGATTTCGCTTTGGAGCCAATTCAAATGGCCAGTATTATATACAAAACTCCTCAACTATTATTGAGTGTTTCTTTCTGTAGTTCTTTGGCTTACAGATTGGTGGTACTTCACGGCTTCTCTCTCCTACCACTTGAACAGAGGTTTCATTAACAACCAAATTAAACCCAAAAATCTTAATCCATAAAGTATTTCCATCCAGACACAATAATGAGATTCATATTTGTGGTTTAGTATACCTAAGAAAATCTCAGATGAAATATGACTAGATCTATTGATACATTCATACACTGCCCTAGTGTGGTCTGGTTTCAGTTTTTGAAACAAAATTTCTGCAGAACACTTGCTTTTTCTCTTCTATTTCTTGCCTAGACAGAAAAAAAGTGGGTCTGATCAAATGGCAACAATATAGATTCCTGTAAAATTCTGGAAAATTGTTTCAAAAATAGATTTGAATTCATTTGCCAATGGAACAATGACCTCCTCTATTTTGGCCTTCATCCAGAAATTTAAGAACTCTAGTTGACTTTTTCACAAGTATTGGAAAGTGGGTTCTCAAAGCTCCTGAGCCAAGATTAAGAAACTAAGGAGATTTATCTAGGAAGGACAGGTTACAGACTGGCTTATAACACCACTTTAAACAAGAGAACTTCTGATTAGGGCTCTGTGACATTGTGGTCTTTGTGAAAATTTTATCAGCCACCCAATGTCAGAAATTTAGTCCTGAAAGACTCGGAAAATGTGTGGGAAGAAGGCACTGTGATGGAAGAGTGACAGGCATATCCTTTAGCATCAAAAAGACCTAAGGTCAAATTCTTTTTACCCATTGTGGGGTCTTGGACAAAGTCCTATGACTTTCCTGTGGCTTTTTCAACCGTAAGATGGAATCTCTTCAGGGTTGTTTGAGACAATGAATGGGATAATAGAGCTATAAGTGTCTGGCATATTAATATATTTTACCCAGATGTTAGTATCTGCTTTCCTTTTCTTTCCTTTTCCCTCTTATACTTCCCTTATTAGGGAGCTCCAGGACATTGGGCACTTTTAAAATTAAAAACAGTAACATTGTAGAGGGGATGCAAGCATTGGTTAAGAAGTAGAGTTGGTTTGGGTTAACAATTGTATTTCATCATCTAAGAGCTGATAAAGCTACCTGGAGCTGCTCTGAGCAAGATTCTACGGCTGTGATGGATTAGTAATGTACACCATGGGTAGAGAAGTAGGAAGTATTGATATATATACCAAATACTTGGCATGGCAGAACTATACATCTTTTCCAACCCAATATGCTGAAATTCAAATGAATGGAATTCTGCTTGACTAAGGCTTGCATCAGAAGGAGACAGATGGAACCACTGACAATTACTGACAATTACGAAAGCCTTTATAAATCAAGTTTAATAAGGTTAGAAACATTTTGATAGACGATGACACCTGAAACAAAACTATGCCTCTGAGACTGGAAGCAAGAACTGGACTCTCAGAAGAAAACTAAGACTACTCCAGTAATTAATTTGTGGCCTCAAGCAAAGCAAACATACTTTCACTGTCTATTTTCCCTTTCTCATACTAAGACCATTTAAATGCTACAATAATAGCTAACAGTGATCAAACACATCTCTGCCAGGCACTGCTTTATATGTCTTCCGTGCATTGTCTCACTGAGTCCTCTCCAAGATCTCTGAGGTAATGTTTTTTCCTTCAGTTTATGGATGAGAAAACTGTTGCTCACACAGCTCAAAATCACACTGCTAGAAAGGAGGACAGGAATTTAATTCAGTTGAACTGACTCACGTGTTTTAATGATGTCAAAGGGTGGTTTGCATGACTAAGTCAAAAGGGCTAACTTCAAAAGGATTCAATGGTTGGGGTTCAGAAAAACTACCGGCAATGAAGAGTATTTATAATTTACAGACAGTACAGGAGAAACTGCACAAGAGACTGAAAAACAGAGATATGTCTAACCTTCGACTTGGCTTTAATTTAGCTGTGTAATTTTAAGCAGTATTTTCTAAAGTGTAATCTACAACATGTTGATAGTTATTAATGCGAGAGAAAAACATTTCCTAATTTAACACGTTGGAAAAATGTTATTTTAAACCAAATGTTGTTTTAAGTCAAACAAATTACACAGCTTTTTTTACCTCAGGATTTTCCAGGGTCTTTGATAGGTTTGTGTTCATTGGAAATCTCCAAGAAGGGGACAGTTTATAGAGTGTTTCCCAGATTTACTTGATTATTCCGTGTTTGAAGTACGTCACAGGATTAGGTTTGATGGCACACAATGAAAGAAGTGCTGATATAGTACAAATATTAGACCCTTTCTCCTTTCATTTCCTGGTGTATTAGATGGGAATAATAATATGCCTAACTATGACCTGTCTGTGATAAAGTATGAAGTCCCAGCATAGAGGACCCTGGGCAGTTCAAACCAAGAGTGAGGCAAATAAGTTAACATTGATCCTATGCGTGGCACTTTACAGATTGAATCATGGTGCCAACCTTATGCGTTGGGGGGATTGTTCATATTTTTTTGGTAAGAGAACTGAAGGCTTGAAAAGGTTAAATAAGCTGCCCCAGTCAGTAGTGATTTGAATCAGAATTAAGAACCAACCCAGTCTTATAATTTCAAACTCTATGTTCTTCTATAATACCAAATGATCTTTTGAAGTGCGATTCATTGCTCAATTTAAATAATTAATATTTATGTAATAAATATCAGAAGCAAACCCCTCATTAATGTAAGCAGAGCTGCTGGAGTCCTAAAATGGGATGACGTGGGAGGGTGATGTTAGAAAAGCCGGGTGCACATGACTATTTTATTTGCAGTTCTGAAATGGAGGGAAGGGCACAAAGCCAAATGTAATATAATATCTATGTCTCAGGCAAATCTTTGAAGCCCCTGGAGAACAGCCTATTCTCCTTAAGTCTGGCCTGGAGAAAAGGTTAATAAGTGAGAGGAAGATAAAGTAAGAAGTAGCAGACAGGGGAGCTTAAAGATCTATCATTTCTGGAAATGATATGATACACACTATGTACTATCTTTAAAAAAGCATGGCTTCCAAGAAATCAGTCAAGGCATGAAAGCATGTCAGAGGGTTTGGAAATTACCATTTTCATTTTTGAAAGCATGGACTTATATGGTCAAACAAACAAATAAGGAAAGGGAGGGGAATTCCTTCCAGATAGGATCATTTAATTCAGTATATAGCAGGACAGTTAAGACATTTAGCCAAAGAGTGATAAAAGTTAGAAGTAGGCAGGGGCAAATAGAAGACGAATAACTTTTAGTCATTTTTCTAAACTACCTTCAGTTATAGAGTTTGGCATTGTGTTTTTGGATGAGGGACTTACTACATGAAACTTTATTTCTGACTCAATCTTTTTATATGTCTAATCATATCCATCCTGTTAGGTTATGATGATTGGAAATTAAGTAAAAAATTTAGCATGTTGACTGACAGGTATCAGTAAATGTTTTCTTAAAGACCGTATAGTAAATAGGTTAAACTTTGCAGTTAGATGATCTGTCACTTTCTATTACAGAGAAAGTAGCTATAGATACTATGTAAACGAATGAACTTAGCTATGTTCTAATAAAACTTAATTTACAAAAATAGACTGCCATTCCATGGTTTGCTGATCCCTGCTAGTATATAGTAGTTTCAATAAATGACAGCTTTTATTATAAAATCAAATACAGATTGAACTAAACAGAAAGGAAATTAGCATGTTGTTGAGTGCCTACTATATACCTGTTTTGTGTAAAACTTTATACTAAATGCTTTTTGCACATGCTATCATTTATCTTGTCATTTGTCATGACAACCTGGTGAGACAGATATTATTATGCCTATTTGGAAATTAAATTGATATTCAGGGAGGCTCAGAGGCTGGTTTAAGAGGCAGAGCCAACTTGTGGACCCTGATCTGTGGCTCTAAAGGGTAGGCTTTCAATTACAGTGAGCTACACTGGGCTGATTCCTTAAGCAACTTTCTTTAGTTCATGTAATTTATACTGCTCAGTAAAGAAAGAGATCAGAGCCCAGGCAGATAGCTTCACCTTCCATTTCCTAGACCTTCAGCAGCTCTTTGGTGGCTGTCCACATGTAAGCAGAGATATAGTCAGATATAGTCAGAGGCTTCTCCCAGAGCCTCTGACTATATCTCAAGTTTTATACATTTCCTTTTTGGAGAATGCTTAAGCCAAGGTGTACTGTTTGCAAATGCTTATTAACTTCTGGGCAGCTGTTGGCGAGTTTCCTTTGGCCTGAGATGGGGTTCCAGAGTTTGATGAAGCCTGTCAGTACTCATTGATTCTCTGTCAAAAAGAGTTGCTAATTAGGAGGATACCTTGCCTGTTTCTACCTCTAGATCTAGGTTTTCCTGCCTGGGCATGCCTGTTTCAGCCCAAGTGGTTTGTTTGGTTTTTACTGTAGATCTATCTAGGTGAGTGACTGCAGATTTACAGTCCCTTTAAAATCCATGAAGCCTTGTTCTCCAGTGCAGAATTTCCCTGACTAAGTTCTAAGATGTTTTCAGGTAGGTGTCCTGTAAAAGGGTATCTGTGGTCAAATAAGTTTGGAGATACTGGGTTGACCAAAGTTGAACATATTAATTACTGCCCCAAACATTCCATTGGCTTTTAATTACACTTGGAATAAAATCCAAACTGCCTACAGGGCTGAATCTCTTATTTCAGTCAAATATTCGCACAAACAGCACCTTTATGTCCCACCCTATCTAAAAGAGCACCCCTCTCAGCACCAGTCATTGTCTGTCCCCTCAACATGTTTTATGTTTCTTCTTAGAAAATATCACCACCAGAAATTATTCTATAAATGTATTTGATTCCTTTTTATTATCTACCTTCCCCCTGCTATGATCTGAATATTTGTTGTCCCCCCAAAATTCATAAACTGGAACCTAATCACCAATGTGATAATATGTTAGCTGTTGGGGTCTTTGGGAGGTAATTAAATCATGAGGTAGAGCTTTCATGAGTGGGATTAGTGCCGTTATAAAAGAGATCCCAGAGAGATGCCTTGCCTCTTCTTCCACATGAGGAAACAGAAGGCACCATCTGTGGACCAGGAAGTCAGCCCTTTCCAGATACCAAATCTGTTGGCACCTTGATCTTGGACTTCCCGGCTTCCAGAACTGTGTGAAATAAATTTCTGTTGTTTATAAGCCACCCAGTTTATGGTTGTTTTGTTATGGACTAAGATATCCCACCATAATGTAAACTTAACAAATAAAATGATCTGCCTATCTGGTTTTCTATTGAATCACCAGCCCTTGTCCCTTGTAACTATGTATTGAATGGATGTATGAGCTGTGAACTTCCAAGAACAGGACAGTGTCAAGTGTTCCCCAAACTCATTTGGCCACAAAGCACTTGTTTAGGTGAATCTTATGAGAATACTGTTTCACAGAACACACTTTTGGGAACTGCTTCTCTAGTGGTGACTAATCATCAAGAACCATTTGAAAAACAGGTAACAAAACAATGACAACAATGAAACATTTATATTGAGTACTAGTTTCTGTGCTAAGCAATGCACATGCACACGATTTAATCATCACAATAACCCTCTACAGTCAATGCTACTATTTTGCTTTTAATATGGACGAGGAATATAAGCTTAGAGAAGTTAAGTAACTTGGCCAAGATCAAATATCAAATAGCAAGCAAGTATCTTAACCCAGAGGATTCTGAAGCCAAAGTCATACTCTTAATCATTATTCACTCCTTCCCCTGGGTTGTGAATTTCTGCATGTTCTGAGATAGAGAGCTCATTGTCTCCATGCCTCCCTTGAGTCTATTCATTCTTTCCACTAGTTGGTGACTGATCCTTGTTATAACCTCCAGATTTTCAGCTATCTCTAGTGACTCAGCCTCAAATACCCCAGACAGGACTCCTCTGTCCTTGGTACTGGTTTTTCCAAATCCCAAGCAATTCTTGCTTTTATTCTGAGGGGCATTTTATTCTGAAACCAAGGGCATTCCTTGAAATCTGCATCCTGAAATGGTTTTCCATCCCAGGGCTGGACTTGCTTCCTCCCGCGTGTTATGACATCACTGTACAGTTACAAACCTAGAGGGTGAGGAGTCAAAACAATGTCAAGCTGTGGGCTTTCTGAACAAACTCTGCTAAGGAAGGAAACACCTAAATCTGAGACACAGCAAGGACTATTGTCAGTTGCTGACAATTGATTTTATTCCTGTTGTTCTACGCTTCAGATAAAGCAGATATAACTTAATTTAGTAACTTTTAAGAAGTACATTGTCAGGAGGGGTTTACCTATGAGAAGATGAACAATTCCAGACTTATAATAGAGATGATGGAGAAAAATAATGGGATGACAGTAAAGGGGCCTCTAAGCTACGCAGAGGAGGTCATACCTGAAATGAATTTTGAAAGAAGAATATGAACAGGTGAAAAACATAAAAAAGGACAGTCTAGACAAGAGAGAATGACAATTGCAAGAACATAAAACACATAGTTAGTGTAGAGAGTATGAGTTACAGATGAAGTATAGGATCTGTTCGGAGACCAGGAGTCAGGTCATGGAAAACCTTGAATGCCAGGCTGTTGATCTGAATTTTTACTGCAGTAAGAGAACCATTTGGAAATCTTTAGGCCTAGGGATATTGGCCTCTGCAATCCAAGGTTGAGGGATAGGTTGAAGGGGAAGGCTGGAGTGATAGGGTCCAATGAGGAAGCTGTTGCAGTGACCCAGTTGTGAGATGCCAAGGCTGTGATGATAGAGAGGGTGGATGATGATGGAGAGGGTAAGGAGGCAGTGAATGGGTTTATTTGTCAAGGCAGCAGAAACTACAAAATTGGGTATGGGGGTTTAATAGGATAAAAGAAATTAACTTGAAATTTTACTATTAATTATGTCAGTTGAGAGGAATAAATTGAGAGGAAGAACAATGAATGAGTTTCAGTGGGCTCCTCTTGAATGTCTTGCTTCTGAATAAATAACATCTGGAGTCATTACCTTAGAAGATCCTTCCCTGGGATGACAGTCAAAAGAAATCATGGTTACTCAATAAACTATAACATCTAATGCAAAACACCTGGCACTACCTTATACATGAATAGGAAGCTTAAATAAGGTTAATTCTACCTTAGTTTCTGCCATAAATTTTGATTTCTCATCAACAGAAGTACATATGGGTTGCATGAACTTGTTATTGATTGCCAGGAATTGGTGACACTGGAGTGTTGGCGGTTGTGGCAGGCGGACTCAAAGGTGACCCCATTGATACTGTCTTCTGGTATTCTCATACATGTGTAATCACCTCCCCTTGAGTGTAGGATGGCCCAGTAACTTGCTTCTAACCAACGTAATATGACTAAGGTGATGAAATGTCACTTCCATGATCAGATTATACAAGATTGTAATGTCTTTCTTGCTTGCAGACTTTCTTTTTTTTTTTTTTTTGAGTTGGAGTCTCACTGTCGCCCAGACTGGAGTCTGCTCCCGGCCACCACAGCCTCGACCTGCTGGGCTCCAGCGATCCTTCCGCCTCAGCCTTCCAAGTAGCTGGAACTACAGGCGTGCGCTACCACACCTGGCTAATTTTTTGATTTATTGTAGAGGTGAGGTCTCGCCAAGTTGCCCAGGTGGGTCTCAAACCCACGACTTGCAGACTTATCTCTCTTGTTGGCTTTGATAAAGTAAATGGCATCATTGAAGAGGTCTATGGGGCTAGAGGGTAGCCTTATACCAACGTCCAGCAAGAAACTGAGGCCCTCAGTCCAAAGACTTCAACCAACAACCACATCAATGAGCTTGGAAGCTAATTGTTCCTCAGTTTAGCCTTTAGATGACACTTGAACCTCAGCCAACACTGAGACAATAGCCTTGTGAGAGACCAGAAAGCAGAAAATCCAGCTAAACTGTGTTCAGACCTATAGAAACTGTGAGGTAACATTTGAGTGATGATTCAAGCCACTAAGTTTTGTGGTAACTTGTTATACAGCAATAGATAAGTAACACGGAGTTATTAGAGATTTTTGGCCAGGTCCATGTGAGCTAAGGCTGTTCAGAGAATAAGACTCTGTGCATTTTTCTTTTCTAAAAGAATGTCTTAATTCTGTAGCTTTTTATATTGTCCCTGGTTTCCAAGAGCAAGAGTCAGAAGACTGAGAATTCTATGCTGACCCTGTTGCCAACTGGCTGGAGATCTTAGAAAGATCTTTTCCTTCTACATGTCTCAGTTTCACCATCTTTAAAATTAGGGATGCTAAACTGGGCCAACAACTTATAATTTTTTTTTTTTTTTGCCACAGAACCCTTTTTATCAAATGAAATTTCATGAGGAAGCACAGTGTACAAAGATAAAAGTCGAGGGACTTCTTTTAAAATATGGTGGAGGAGAAACCCCTGTGTGGCCTCTCCATTTCTGTATGGTGGCTCCCCAATCAACCCTGAGGTTCCTTTTCACATCTGGTCTGCAAGGTGCAGACTGAGAAGCTGCCCATGAACCCTTTTAGTTTCAACATTCTATGGGTTCTAGGGAGATTAAAAGATAATAATAACCAACCTATAAGTTAGAGTAGTCTTCTGTAATATCTCTGCATTAACCTCCGCATGACCATCCCACAACCCAGGGCTTCTCAGAGAGTAGGCCACTTCCTCTGGAGATTGTACTAATGGTGCATCTGCCCCATGCTGGGTCTGTTTTGGGGGGAAAATGAACTCCAGCAGACACAGCTCCTGCCTCACTGATGTTCTAGTCTAGTAGGGCAGGGGAAGTGATCATAGGGCCAATTGTGACACACAATGGGGAAAGCATTGAGCATTAACCTAATGGCTATAACCACCTTCTAAGGACTGGGAACTGGGTTTGAGTCCTGGCTCCACCAATCACTATCTGTGTGATATTGGGAAAGACTCACTTAAATATTTTTAGCCTTGTGTTCCCCATATGTGAATGGACAGAACATTGATACTTACTGAAAACTATGGTTGATGATACAGGTATTAAATGGCATAACACCTGCAAAGTACTCAGGAAATGTTGGCTATTATAATTATCCCCTAGGTCTCTCCTGGAACATTTCAGAACCATTCACGTAGAAGTTAGCAGCAGTTACTCACCTCCTTTAGGGTAAGAAGTGAACAGTGGTTAATTCTGAAGCAAAGTTGTCTACTTTCAGAGGTCATGAACTATCTCTGGCACCTGGCATAGGGTACTTGGGGAGTGTTAAGGACCAACTAAAGCTATTTGAGTTGCCATGACTATATAATTAAGGACCTGTGAACTGCAGGAAATTTCAAAAATTTGAGACAACTTGGCATAAATATAAATATTTAAAATTTCCACCTACAAATAGACTAAAAATACACATGGAAGGGATTTTCCATTCATGATCTGCTTTCAACATGGGCATTTTGTTTTTCTGCCTTGAAGGAGGATCAAAGATAGTAATAATACTGTTGTTTCTAAAGTTGAGGAGAGACTGGAAATGTGAGATAAGGGTGTGGGAGGAAGTATTTCCAGGTTTAAGGGCATAACTGAGAAAAAAATCTGGTCACCAGGGTTAGACTTAGGCAGGCATGTAGACTTTTTCCTCTACACAGAAGACATGAGGCTTCTGTATGGCTTCTAATGGTAGGTAAGGCCTATTGCCGTCTTTTGTGTTGAATAGAATCATTACCCCAGGTTTTCAGGTGGCTAGTTTCATCACACTTTGAGGGGTTTTCCTTCTTGGAAGGGAGCCTTTATCTAATGTTTCCCACATGTTGAAGGTGTTCAAACTGGCCTCAGATTAGATTCTGGGGGATTCCCTGCAATCTTCTCAGAGTGAGAGGTGTTTGAATGAGTTCCACTGAATTTGTGGCCCAGAGCCTACAAACATTTCCCAATCGCCCTGGGATTCACTGTCCTGAGGCCAATTTCACTTTTCCTGCCCATCAGCTCATTTAAAACCAGATATTCAGCTCACCTGCCTCTCAGACAGGGTGCAGGTACAGCTCTGCTTTTCCAATCAGGAACCCACCTGTAGAGCACAGGGATGTAAGTATGTGCCTACTTTTCTGGGATGAAAATCAGCAGGAGTGACCTGACTGCTACCTCTAGTTTCATTCTTCTCTCTCCCAGAGCTGAAATTTGAACTTTCCTGTTTCCAGGCAGAGAGTTGCCCTACCACAAGCTGACCTTTCCTAAGAACCATGAAAAGTGATACACACAGGGCTCTTCTATAAAATCAATAGACACCAGTGCCAGTTGGGGGTTTCTCTACCATCTTGATCATCCTTTCACTGAAAAACATTATGTAAGGTTCAATACTTGGTCAGCCCAGCCTGATTTCAGGAGGCAATGTAGCATAGTTGAAAAAGCAGTAGGGTTTTAGAAAGCTTGGGTCAAAGCCAACTCTGCCCCTCACTTATGGTATGGTAAGACTTTGGATGAGTCGCTTAACTTCCGGGAGCCTCGATTTTTCTCTCCATAAAATGGAGCTAGTAATTCACAGTTTGCAGTGTTAGGCGAGAATCAGGTGAGAAACCATAGGCAAACTCTCCGATTACATATGTAACACACAGTCCTCACTATTAACTTTGTGTGTGTGTGTGTGTGTGTGTGTGTGTGTGTGTGTGTGTGAGATCATTGCAAAGGGAATTTAGAGCCAACTACATGGTTGTAACCTATTTTTTTACAATTCAAACTGCAGTGGCTTTAATATGGAGGGGCTTATGCTTTAGACCAGTGGGACAATTTTTCCTATAAGAAAGCATAGCTAATTTTCTACAGAGATCTAGAAAAAGAAGAGAGTAGGTATCCCTAATTCATTGTAAGCATTAGAAAGGGTAGGTAGGCTTAAGCGGATATGTTTTTCATTCTGTCAGCTTGAATTCCCTTTCCAAATTCCATTCTGGTTATATGATCAGGCTACCGCTGTATTTATGGGTGGCCACAGTCAGCCTGGAGGGGAATATTTAGTCAGAAAGGAAGTGTTTTCCTTCTATAGGCAGTGTAAGAAGTAGATAAGCATTCAGAAGGGACATAGCAGAATGTGCCTCTGATTTGTGATTGTGGAGACCTGTTTTGAAATCTGGCTCTGTTAACCTGAGTTACAGGACTCTGAAAGAGTTACTCAATCTCTCTGTTCTCTAAGTCATATCTTTGTCCAGTAGGTATAGTCCATGTCTCAGAGTCGGTTGTGGATGTTTAGTGAGATGATGTCCACAAAGGGCCTATAGATTAGAAAGTAGGCTCATCATAGATTTGGGCTATTATCATCACTAAAAGAGAACCAGTCTTTGTTAAGCCTTTTAAACTTCCCACATATAAACCTGTCTACTACACTGTTTGAGGAATAGCTTTTACACCAATTATAAATGGTGACTCAGAGGAGCAAAAATCCTTATTGAAGGGCAGAATTGCTACCTAAATGCACACTACTTGGCTTCATGATTCGTAATTGCGTTTTGTGTTGTTCAAGATTCTATGGTGATGTCCCAGAACAACGGTGGGTTACTTTTAGACCTTGTGGCCCCACTTCAACCAAAGCAGCCCCACATTTACCTGTCATATACTGGGATTTTGCCCTACTGTAAAAATAAGTTTAAAAATATTTGTTTTAGAACATGAATCCTGGACAAGTTCTTGTGAATTGATAAGTGGGAAAACCTAGAAAAGCCTTCATTTCTTGAGCCCTTACCATGTACCACGTACTGTGCAGAGAGTTGGCCATATATTATCTCATTTGAATGGTATAAGAGCTTGATGAGATATAGATTGTCATTCTCTTTCTATGAATGACCAAGCTGAGGGCTGGAAGGTTACTGACTTCTTGGAGGGGGAGGGAGACAGTGGGAGATGAGATAGGGAAGAGGCTTTCTAAACAAAGCATAGAGGAAAACATCTTTAGTGCCTGTAGAGCTTGGCAGCACTGGCTTTCAATCCTTATCTAATTCACTTTGTTTGAGCAAACCAGAGAATATGCAAATTGTGTCCCCTTTTGTTCCCCCAAATGTGTTCACCTTCCTGAAATGCACACAGCCGATGCACACTAACTCGCATCTCCTTCAAAGGGCTCAGACACATACAATGCCAGCAAACTCTCCACACTGAACAAACCTGTCCCCCAGTCCTAAAGTGGGGACGTATCTCAGGATAAGGCAGAAACTGGCTGGGGTGGGCAGCAGTTTTCATTTCTAAAGCACATATGGGAAAGCACCGTGAAAAAGAAAAAAGAAAGGTCCACAAAAACATGAAAAAGAGGCATTCCTTCCTCAAGTGGGCCCCCACACACCTCCGTCCTGCTCTTCCTCTGGACAGACTTTCCGAAGAGTCCCCAGCAGCATCGCACTTTATAGTCATCAACTTTAAATTTGCAGATGCCTAAACTCAAAACCTCCTGACATTCTGGAATAAGAACTTGATGTTTACATCCAGCCCCGGGCTGCTACCTTTTCTCCAACCTGTGCCAACACAACCTCCTGCTTGTAAAATATAGCCAAGTCTCCAACCTGCCAGCCTAGTGAAACACTCTCAGAAGATAAGGCGGGGGAAGGAGGTGGAGGGGGTGGGAAGAAGAGGAGGGTGAGGACTTGCGGCCAGCTGAGGAATGCATAGGAAACCATCCAAGGTTGGCTAACTTCTCTTTTAACTTCCACAGTGATGGCAGTTTTAGGCAATGACAGTGATTATCCAAACTTTCAGTTTTTGAGCACGCACTGCCAAACTCTTTATACTTTATTTTTTCCTAATAACGACAACAGAAGTTACTGCCCCCATCTTAGAGAAGTGAAAACTGAGGCTCCAGGAGGTTATGAATTTTTTCAGGGTCACTTGGGTGGTGGTGGTGGTAGGGAATATCAAAGTTACCTCTGGCTTCAAAACCTGAGTTCTTAATTCCCTTACAACCCTGATGGATGAAAGAAACCCCCGTGTTTTTTCCAAAGTCCACCAGGGGAGGTAGGCTTTCCAGTACGGGGGGGAGGTTCTTCCTTGGGACTTTCTGTGATGAGAGGTGGTTCTAGAATGTGGGATACCACTAGCTCTAAGCACCCCAGACATATATGTGTACCCCCCACCTGAGGATTAGGGATCAGGAAGTATGCACACGAAGTTCCCCACCCTTAAGAAATGAAGCTGGTGCCCGACATTGTCACCTAGTTGTGGTTTTTCATCTGGTCCTGGAAGTTACCTCCTCTCTTCTGTCCCAACCCTCATCTCTTTTCACTTCTCACCACAGGGTACACATTGTAAAGATCAAATGAGGGAATGGGTACAAAACTCTGTGTAAACTGTAAGGGATGTTTTGATGTGAAAAGGTGTTGTTCTCCTCACAATCCTCTATCAGTCTCCTGCCAGCTCATCCCAGGGTCAGGCTGTGAACAAACTCCACTTTATAACTCTACTTCCCTGACCCTCAAAGAAAAAAATATATATATCCACAGGTGAATCAGCTAGACCGGTGGTTAAGAGAAAATTTTTACTTTTCCTCTACAGAACCGCAGAGGTAAAAACTTTACAAAAAGTTCCTTAAGTGTGACTATTCATAGAACTAAAAAAGACAAAAAACAAGACCTGAGGGGGTAGGGTTGGGAAGGCAAGACAAGAAGAGTCAAGGTGCATCCGATCATAACCAACACACACTACCTTTGACCAGCGAGAAAAACCAAGCAAAGGTATATAATTATAAAACCACAACCCATTGGTACACAGGCATGCAGGAGTACAACACCCTAGGAATCTCTGGTGATGGGGTGAAAGGGACTCACCTTTCCGCAGTGGGAAAGCCTAGGTCCTTGAGTGACCCAGATCCATGGAAGAAGCACCTGGCCCTGAGCGGCGGCGGGTCCCCACGTGCGTGGCCCCCAGGGCTCCCCCAGCCGCGCTGTCTTTGTGCAGACCAGGGGCGGGGACGCGTGTCTGCGCGCGGGAGAGGCGGGTGACAGTAGGCAGGCTGTGGCCAGAGCAGCCAGCTTTGGCTGGCTTATATAGCGAGCTCCTTCCTCTGTAACGGGACGCCTCGCCTCCAGACATCCTTTCCCACTTTTTCAGTTGGCGAATTAAAGGAACAGCCCTCCCAGCGGAACAGGGTTAGCTCATGAAAGACGTACTCGCTGCTGGCTCTCGGCCAGGGAAGGAACGTATTTGCATTTGCATACAATTTATGGCGAAAGTAGGACTTGGGGGGGGGGGGGGGGGGGGGGGGGGGGGGGGGGGGGGGGGGGGGGGGGGGGGGGGGGGGGGGGGGGGGGGGGGGGGGGGGGGGGGGGGGGGGGGGGGGGGGGGGGGGGGGGGGGGGGGGGGGGGGGGGGGGGG
>CAUYQG010130979.1:0-11808 GCA_963574415.1 Tarsius wallacei
GCCTGGCCAGCTCAGCAACCCCGGGGATCCACAGCCTGCAGAACCCTGCTGACCCCAGGAACTCACGCACCGGGCGGACATCCTGTGGCGTGGGGATTTTTAGCAGTTTTTTTTCTGGCGTCTGTCAGCCATCTCTTCCCTTCTTTTAATTTGTATCCCAAGTAGTTTACCTCTGTCCTGCAAATTTGTGCCTTTTTGGCGGAAGTGCGATACCCTAGGGTGTCCAGTGTTTGCAGCAAGTCCTTTGTGCCTTGCAGGCACATGTCTCGGTCCTCGGCTGCCAATAGGATATCATCTACATACTGCAACAGAGTTAGGTTGGGGCTTTTGGCACGGAACTCACCCAAGTCCTCATGTAGTGCCTCATCGAAGATGGTGGGCAAGTTCTTAAACCCTTGAGGTAGCCGCGTCCAGGTGAGTTGGCCGTTGATACCTTTTTCCGGGTCTGCCCACTCGAAGGCAAAGATGTCCTGACTCCTTGGGGCCAAGAGCAGGCTGAAAAAGGCATCTTTTAAATCTAACACAGTATGCCACGTCCTGGTTGGGGGCATGGCGGTAAGCAGAGTGTAGGGATTCGGGACTGTAGGGTGTATGTCCATTACCCACCGGTTGACTTCACACAAGTCTTGGACCGGCCTGTAGTCGTTGGAGTTTGGCTTTTCACTGGCAACAGGGGAGTGTTCCAGGCTGACTGGCAGGGCCGTAGTATTCCTGCATCTAGTAACCGCCGGATGTGAGGGGTTATGCCCTCACGTGCCACTAGGGGCATCAGGTACTGTCGGACTCTGACTGGATTGGCTCCTGCTTTGAGTTCAATGAACACAGCCGGCCAGTGCTTGGCTAGTCCCGCTCCCCCTATCTCAGCCCATGCCTGGGGGAAGTCCTGTAACCACTGGTTTATGTCTTCTGCTGGTGGTAGTGGTGCCTGGTGGAGGCGATATTCGTCCTCCAGGTTGACAGTGAGCACCTGGATGGGGTGCCCATCTTTATCTGAGACTTTAGTGCCCTCTGAGTGGAAGCTGATTTGGGCACCTATCTTGGTGAATAAGTCCCGGCCTAGTAGGGGGTATGGGCAATCCGGAATGACTATGAAGGAGTGGGACACCTGGCCTATACTGAGATCTACTGCTCTTTGGGTGGTCCACGGATATGGCTTGGTGCCTGTGGCCCCTTGTACCCATGAGACTTTATTTGTTATATTTCCATGTGGCTTTAACAGGACGGAATGTTGTGCACCCGTGTCCACATGGAATTGCATGGGTTTCCCCTCCACCTTTAACGTTACCCTGGGTTTGGGGAGGGGTTCCGAACCCTGACTCCCCTAATTTTCTAGGGTCAGGAATTTTTGCTCATTTGAGGTAGGCTCCGGAGGCTTTTCCGGGCAATCCTTCACCCAGTGTCCTTCCTTCTTGCAGTATGCACACTGGTTTGTACCTAATTTGGGGCGTCCCTTTTGGGGTGGTTTTACAGACTTGTGCATACAGGGTTGGATAAAAACTATATGACGTAGTTACAGAGATTTTGGTTGATCTAAGCTCGATTTGTGCGGGCTCAGGCTTTGTTACTTGTGATGGACAGGTAACTGCTGAACGAGCAAAATGGAATGTTAGATAAGCCAAGTTTATACAAGTAATTAACTTGAGCAAGCAGGCAGCAGGTTTGAAACAACGCAGAGCCTGTCAGGAGGGTGACTGTGGCTGGCGCCGCGGGGTCTGGCGCCACCGGGTCTACTATAATCTAAGCAAAGGAATGTTTGGGAGGGGGCTTGTTGCTTGCTCAGCATTCACATACCTTGCAAAAGTTGAAGCTTAACAGGGTTAAATACAAACACTGTTTAAATCATGGCTTTACGATTGCAGTCACTACCAGGCACCTATTACGTGCCCAGTCTCACAGGATTTGAGGTAGAGTTAGAAATACAGTAAATGTGAGATAGGAATCTATATAACATCAAACGTGAGCTAAGAGGGGGTGTATAGAATACAGTGCAGCAAACGTGAGGTAGGGGTTTACAGCAAATAAAGTTTTCTAAGTTTTCTTGGGTATCTCAATTCCAAAGGCTCTCAACCCTAGCTGCATATTATAATTACCTGCCCAGGCCCCACTCTAGACCAATTAATTCCAGATTTGAAATGGAGCCCAGACATTGGGATTTTCGAAGCTCCTAAAGTGATTCTAAAGTAAAGAGACAATTGAAAACCAGTGATTAGCCGGGCTCGGTGGCTCAGCCTGTAATCCCGCGCCTTTGGGAGGCTGAGGTGAGTGGATTGCCTGAGCCCGTGGGTTCGAGACCCGCCTGGGCAAGCAAGACCTCATCTCTACAATACATCAAAAAATTAGCCGAGCGTGGTAGCGCGCACCTGTAGTTCCAGCTACTTTGAAGGCTGAGGCGGAAGGATCGCCGGAGCCCAGCAGGTCGAGGCTGTGGTGGCCGGGAGCGGCCACTGCACTCCAGTCTGGGTGACAGAGTGAGACTCCAACTCAAAAAAATAAATAATAAATAAGTATATAACAGTCAAAGGTCTACCAAGTTGGAAGCAGACATTTACCAACTCAGTTTGAGCTTTGATATGCTGGAGATACAGAATGAATCCCAGCAGTAGTCTCTTAACAGATTCAAATAAAAGGAAGAAGGGAGGAAAAGAGGGAAAAAATGTCAGGAAGAGAGAAAGGAAAAACAAAAAAGAAACATTTCACCAAACAGCCGGATACTGTGCTATGTGTTCTCACAAATATTAGTTCTGAATGGCATGCCTGCTAAGACCGAAATAGTCTCTCTGACATCCATCATGATGAGCAGGCCAGATTTTTTTAAAGCCCTAAAGCTTTGAACATGAATTAATTTGTCCTCTAAATCCAGGTCTCTCTTAAACAAACAATGTTAATGCTTGGGAGTGTCAGGGGATCAAGATTTCTGTGTGCAGTTAAATTCCTCGTCCTGCCTTAGTTCCAAAATAAATGCCCAGGTAGCTAGCCTTTAAATCCACTTAAGGAAAGATTTTTTCCCCCTAACTTTCTCTTTTCTGTGTAGTAGACAGTAGAAAAGAAACCAAACACTAGCCGGGCTCGGTGGCTCAGCCTGTAATCCCGCGCCTTGGGAGGCTGAGGTGAGTGGATTGCCTGAGCCCGCGGGTTTGAGACCTGCCTGGGCAGGCAAGACCTCATCTCTACAATAAATCAAAATATTAGCCGGGCATGGTAGCGCGCACCTGTAGTTCCAGCTACTTGGAAGGCTGAGGCGGAAGGATCGCCGGAGCTCAGCAGGTCGAGGCTGCGGAGGCCGGGAGTGGCCACTGCACTCCAGTCTGGGCGACAGAGTGAGACTCCAACTCAAAAAAAAAAAACCAAACACTCATCAAATGACTGCTGGGTGACTTCTAGGGCGTCAGACACTTGGCATCTTAATCACCCGTATTATTTCTTTTGATGCGCTGAACTTGCATCAGGTGAGGATTGGTTAAAGGAACTAGGTAAATTAGTTAAATCCGTCCTTTGAAAAAGGTGGACATGACTGACCTCTTCATATGTTTGAAAGACTGTGATACAGGCCTGGTGTGGTGGCTCATGCCTGCAATCCCAGTACTTTGGGAGGCCGCAGAGGGAGGATTGCTTGAGTCCAGGAGTTTGAGACCAGCCTGGGCAAAATAGCAAGACCTCGTCTATACCACAAAAAAAAAAAAAATTAGCCAGATGTGGTGGTGTGTACCTGTAGTCCCAGCTATTCAAGAGGCTGAGGCAGAAGGATCACCTGAGCCCAAGAGTTCAAGGCTGCGGTGAACTGTGATCGTGCCACTGCACTCAAGCCTGAGTGACAGAATGAGACTCGACTCAAAAAAAAGAAAAAGAAAAAGAAAGACTGTGATGCTAAAGAGAAGAGACTAGCTTTACTCTGTGTGACTCCAGAAGGCAAGGCTAGGATGTGAAGGTGACAGGTGGGCCTATACTAATTAGAACTCTTCCACAATGGCTGGGCTGCCTGGTGAGATGGTACATACCCCTTCACAGGGAGTGTTAATGCAAAAGCTGGAAGACCATATGTCAGGGATGTCATACTTGGGATTTTTGCCTGAACTGAAAAAATAAAATAGACCAATAAGTCATAAATACCTGCCCAGGTATGACGAAGTTCCTACAGATCCATGGCAGAGCAATAAAACATGAAAAACAATGTCATGAATTTTTCCTAGAGTTCACTTTATTGATCTTTTTTGTTCGTTTTTGTTTTGTTTTGAAGCGAAGGTCTCACTGCATCACCTGATACAGAGACCCGCTAATGTCTGTCCATCCTGTCACAGTCCCTAGAGAAGGGCATGGCAAGGGCTCAAGCGTTTCTGTACAGTCCTGAACAATATTCCTGAGAGCTAATAAAAGCTGCGTTTCCCCTTATCTCCTAAGCACTCCCAGTAAGTAGCTTAGGGGATCTTGATTTCCCTGTAATCTATGCCCAATCAACCGAAAGACACAAATCTCCATTTACTCCTTTTTTCTGAGAGGTTATAAGTTTGAGTAATATAATGTAATTGTAAGCCTTGTGATTTGTATAACTTTTTTTTTTTAATGAGAAAGCAGGATTTATTGAGAGGACAGAGAAGCTCCCACAGTGGGAGTGCATCTAAAGGGGTTGCCCCTTGTGTATCTTTTGTATCAATGTAATCTTATTTTATGTGATTTGTATAACTTTCGTGTAATGCATGATGTCTTAGGCCTAGTAAACTCCCTTTACTCTATGGCAAGCTTGATTAACGCTTCTGCGGGGCCCTACTGATAAAAGCTATGAGATACCTCTGATACCTGGCACCAGGAAGTCTGGACCGAAAAATGTCACTAACAACATAAATGTGGCTGAAACTCAAGTCCTATACAATGCGCTACTGGTCACGTGGCTAATGTATAGGTACTAACAACTCTGGACTTATAAAAGTGAACTGTAAAAGCCTGGAGGGTGAGCAGAACCATTTTAGAAAGGCCTCGAGTCTGTCTCTGCTCTCTGGATTCGAACTCAGAAATAAACTTCTTTCTACCAGTTCCCTGTCCCTTTGATTTGTTGATATCAAGGGGAGCAGCCGAGCGTTACGCGGACCATAACACACCCAAGCTGAAGTGCAGTGACAAGGTACCACAGCCTCGACCTCCTGGACTCAGGAGACCCTCCCACCTCAGCCCCCCAAGTAGTGGAACTACAGGCAGGCACCACCACTTCCAGCTTTTGATTTTTTTGTAGAGATGAGGTTTCCCTATGATGCCCAGGCTGGTCGCGAACTCCTGGGCTCAAGCAATCCTCCTGCCTCAGCCTCCCATGTAGATAAAACTATAGACATAAGACACTGTGTCCCCATCCCTATTTTATTAATATGTATTTATGAGACACCGTTTTGTTCTAGTTTTCTTGTGACACAAATTTATAGTCACAGTTGTCTCATCTATTTGTTCACACGGTTCTTGCCTGTCTTCCCCTCAGAAGGAAGGTTCCCTGAGGGTGAGAGTTCCGTGTGTTTGTTCACTTCTATATTTCCAGCTAAGGGAACCGTACCTGGCCGTTGAATTAATGAATGAAAAGCTACTTCCCAACGCTAATATTTCAGGACCCATGTTCTCTTCCAAAATATCTTTCAACAAACAAATACACTTAAAGCAAACAATGCTGGCTGGGCATAGTGGTGCACACCTGTAATCCCAGCACTTTGGGAGAATGAGGCAGGAAGATCATTTGAGTCCAGGAGGTCAAGGCTATGATGAACCAGGATCGTGCCACAGCACTCCTGCCTGGATGACAGAGTGAGATCCTGTCTCAAATAAATAAGCAAACAAACCAATAAATAAAGCAATGTAATATCTAGCTCTGATCCAAATCAAATTACAATTTGTAGTAATGTTGCTGCCATCTTGCTTAATAGTGAGATAAGGGTTGGGATGCCTTTTTCCTCTAAGAACAAGTGGAAGAATGCTCAACAGAAGGAGTTTCTCAAAAATGCCAACATCTCCGAATATACTCAGAGGTAAACTAAGAGATAATGTCATAATTATAATACCTATAACAATTGCGCCAGGCATGGAGGCTCATGCCTATAATCCCAGCACTTTGGGAGGCAGAGGTGAGAGGACTGCCTGAGATCAGGGGTTTGAGACCAGACTGGGCAACTTGGTGAGACCTCGTCTCTGTAATAAATCAAAAAAATTAGTCAAGTGTGGTGGTGCACGCCTGTAGTTCCAGCTACTTGGAAGGCTGAGCTGGAAGAATCGCCTGAGCCCAACAAGTTGAGGCTGCTGTGGCCATGAGCGTGCCGCTGCACTCTAGCCTGGGCAACAGAGTGAGACTCCAACTTAAAAAAAAAAAAAAAAAAAACCAGGAGCCGTGACTCACGCCTAAAATCCCAGAACTTTGGGAGGCTAAGATGAAAGGATTGCCTGAGCCCACAGGTTCGAGACTAGCCTGGGCAACTTGGCAAGACCTCATCTCTACAATAAATTAAGAAAAATTAGCCAGGCATGGTGGAGCGTGCCTGTAGTTCCATCTACTTGGAAGGCTGAGCTTGAAGGATGGCCTGAATCCAGCAACTTGAGGCTGAAGTGGCCTTGAGCATGCCACTATACTCCAGCCTGACTCAAAAAAAAAAAAAAATTTACAGAGGAGAATAACCAATTTAATTTCATGTCATCTACAGAAAAAAAATGGCGTAAGCTTGGACATTGTGTTTCTTGCACTTGATGACTTCCATTGGCTGGATCAGTGCTCATACAAATTTTTTCTTTTCTTCCCAGCGTCTCTCAGCCTGATTGAGAAAGATGAGAGAGGGATCTTCGTTCCTTTCTCATGGAAAGACCAAATCCAGTAACACATAAACTCTGTCATGCCCTCCAATTTTCCATAATGGATGTCAATTTTGAACTTTTGTGAGACAAGCGATGCAAGTAAGCATAGCCAAAAAGAAGGCACCCAATAGGGTGCCGTGCACCATAGCAGCAGGGAAGCGGGTGGGTTGTGCCCTCACATTCCCCATAATCACAGCAGTCTGCTGAAGAGTGGCCTCTTTTGTGTGTGGAGGGTCAGGATTTGGTCGGGAGAGACTTAACGCAGCCACCCCCAGTCTGGCTCCAAGCAAGGCCCACCTGGGAGCTGACTGCGGAGACAGCCCAAGAGCTTCCTTTCATGGACTCTCCCCAGCCCTCATTCACGACCAGATGTCCCTCCATGGACAGAGAAGGAAAACACTTCCGACGGCGCCTCGAGGCTCAGAGGGCAGCCCTTGGCGTCTGGCCCACATAGCACCTTTCATGTGGCTGCACGACAATGTGGTGTGTTAGCACCTCCTCGCCCAGGGCTCCACCGACATATGTCTGCGTGCCAAAGAGAGAAAGAAGAAGCTATTTCCAGATGAACTGGCTCATCTGGTAGGAGTAACACAGGAAGCCAGGTGAAAAGGGGGCAGGGCACAGGCATTCGGGAGGTGCGAAAGAGGCGTTTTTCCTTTTCTCTAAATAACATTAAGAGAGGCTCATCCAAGAATGTGAAAAGTTCTGGGCCTTGGGCAATCACATGAAGGCGACAGCTACTGAGAGGAGGATGTTGGCGTGTCCTGTTGTCCCAACAATAAGGAGAAGCTGAGGCCATGGCTTAGCCTCTGAGCTCATGCTGAATCTGAGGGTTTAAGAACCAGCTTTCAGATCAATTTCTAAATGGCCAGATTTAATGTATTGGCATTTAGAGCCAAGAAACAAATTCCTTTTATAGAACACATTTGTGTTCCAGAGAGATGCTGTGCATGTCGGCTTCAAATTACTGACTGGCTTTTGTTTCCCAAGGGTTCAAGAGATCATTTTAAGCTCTTCTCTATCTGTTGAACGGCAATTATAATTTTTATTTTAAAACATAAATGGCTAGTGGTGATGGTTGCACACCAGTCTGGATGTCCTTAGCGCCTCTGAACCATATACACTTAGTAAGGTGAAAAATGGTAAATTTTATGTTATGTATATTTTACCTTAACTTTAAAATGTTTAACTTGGAAAAAAAGTAAATGGCAACATATTTGAAAGTTTCAGCCTTAACAATAAAGTATAGACATAACAATACTGACATCAGCAATTTTACATAAATATTCATATATATTAATATTTATTTAATATTGAGTAAATAACAAAACAGTAAACAAGAAAGAGAGTTAATAAAACAAATGTGAAAGAGTTTTTGTTATTTTCTGAGTTTTTCTGAGTTAGAATCTCACTCTGTTGCCCAGGCTGGAGTGCAGTGGTACACTCATGGCCACTGCAGCCTTGATCTACTGGGCTCAGATGACCCTTCTGCCTCAGCCTTCCAAGTAGCTGGAACTACAGGTACGTGTCACCATGCCCAGCTAATTTTTTGGTTTATTGTAGAGACAAGGTCTCAACATGCTGCCCAGGCTGGTCTCAAACCCCTGGACTCAGGCAATCCTCTCACCTCTGCCTTCCCAAAGTGCTGGGATTATAGGTGTGAGCCACTATGCCTGGCACAAAAGAGTTTGTTTTAAAGCATAATATTGGCTAGGCTCAGTGCCTCAAGCTATAATCCCAGCACTTTGGGAGGCCAAGACGAGTGGATTGCCTGAGCCTATGGGTTTGAGAGCCCGGGCAACTTGGCCAGACCTTAACTCTACAGTAAATCAAAAATTAGCCAGGCGTGGTAGTGCATGCCTGTGGTTCCAGCTACTTGGAAGGCGGAGGCAGAAGGATCGCCAGAGCCCAGCAGGTCGAGGCTGCGGTGGCTGGGAGTGTGCCACTGCCCTCCAACCTGGGTGACAAAGTAAGACTCCAACACACACACACACACACAAAAAGATATCAATGAAAATAAATATCAGTGAGAACAGGAATGACAAAAATACAAGAAAAATATTTGTAACACCATTAACAATGAACTAATAATATATTAATACATAGGTAATGCCTATTCAATAAGAAAAGACCAATCACTAAAAAAGCGGGTAAAGGGTAAACAATTTCTACAGAGGTCATTTACACATATAAAAATCTGCTCGGCCGGGTGCGGTGGCTCAGCCTGTAATCCCAGCACTTTGGGAGGCCGAGGCGAGAGGATTGCCTGAGCCTAGGGGTTCTAGACCAGCCTGGGCAACTTGGTGAGACCTCGTCTCTACAATAAATCACAAAAAACTAGCCGAGCATGGTGGCATGCATCTGTAGTTCCAGCTACTTGGAAGGCTGAGGCAGAAGGATCACCAGAGTCCAGTTGGTTGAGGCTGGGGTGGCCGTGAGCATGCCACTGCACTCCAGCCTGTGTGACAAAGTAAGACTGTGTCTCTAAAATAAAAAAAAAAGAAGAAATTTCACTTAATTTACTTAGAATTTTTAAAAAATCAAAATTACAATGAGATGTCAAGATCACTTTCCATATTAGCAAATACCAAAAATTTGTTTGTTTTTTGTTTTTTTTTGGTTTTTTGTTTTTTGTTTTTGAGTTGGAGTCTCACTCTGTCACCCAGACTGGAGTGCAGTGGCCGCTCCCAGCCACCGCAGCTTTGACCTTCTGGGCTCCGGCAATTCTTCCGCCTCAGCCTTCCGAGTAGCTGAAATTACAGGCATGCGCTACCATGCCCGGCTGATATTTTGATTTATTGTAGAGATGAGGTCTCACCAAGTTACCCAGGCGGGTCTCGAACCCGCGGGCTCAGGCAATCCACTTACCTCAGCCTCCCAAAGCGTGGGATTACAGGCTGAGCCACCAAGCCCGGCTCAAAAATTCGTTAACACATTGTGTTGGTAAAAAAATACTAGCAACACTCGCACTTACGTTGCTGGTGGAAATATAAATTCATACAACTTCGGAGAAGCCATTTGGAAATATATATCTAAAATGTTTAGGCTCAGCACAGTGACTCACACTTATAATCCCATTACATTGGGAGGCCAAGGCAGGAGAACCGCTTGAGGTCAGGAGTTTGAGACCAGCCTGGGAAACATAACAAGACTCCATCTCTACAAAAAACAAGAATAAAAAAATAGCTGGACGCAGTGGCATTCACCTCTAGTCCTATTTACTCAAGAGGCTGAGGCAGGAGGATTGCCTGAACTCAGAAAATCGAGGTTACAGTGACCTATGATTGTGCCACACTGCACTCCAGCCTGAGCAACACAGAGAAAACATGTCTCAAAAAATGAAAATTAGGCCAGGCATGGTGGCTCAAGCCTGCGATCCCAGCGCTTTGGGAGGCCAAGATGAGAGGACTGCATGCGCTCAGGGGTTTGAGATCAGCCTGGGTGACTTGGTGAGAACTCGTTTCTACCATAAATCAAAAAATAAGCAGGGCATGGTAGCACACGTCTATAGTTCCAGCTACTTGGAAGGCTGAGGCAGGAGGATCGCCCGAGTTCTGCAGGTCATGGTTGCGGTGGCTGTAATCGTGCCACTGTACTCCAGCCTGGGCAAAAGAGTGAGACTCCAACTCAAAAATTAAATTTAATTTAATTCCACTTAATTTAACTTAACTTAATTTAAATCAAAATAAATAAATAAGATATTTAATGCATTGGGTGCAGTGGCTCATACCTGTAAATCCCAGCACTTTGGGAGGCCAAGGCAAGAGAATTGCCTGAGCCTACGGGTTTGAGACCAACCTGGGCAACATGGTGAGACATCATTGCTACAATAAATAAAAAAATCAGCCAGATGTGATGGCATACGCCTGTATTTCCCGCTAGTTGGAAGGCTGAGGCGGAAGGATCACCTGAGCCCAGCAGGTCAAGGCTGCAGTGGTAGTGAGCGTACCACTGCACTCCATCCTGGGCGAGAGTGAGACTCTGAGTCATTTAATGCATATTTTCCTTGGTCTAGCAATTTTATATTTAGAACTTTATCCAACAGTCATGTTTATACTCTTAGCAAATGCGTTCGTACAAGCTTTCGTTTTGTTTTGTTTTGTTTAAGTTGGAGTCTCACTCTGTTGCCCAAGCTAGAGTGCATGGCACGCTCACAGCCACCGCAGCCTCCATCTGCTGGGATCAGGTGATACTTCCACCTTGGCCTTCTAAGTAGCTGGAACCACAGGCAAGTGCTACCACACTCGGCTAATTTTTAATTTATTATAGGGACAAGGTCTTGCCATGTTGCTCAGGCTGGTCTCGAACCTCAGAGCTCAGGCAATTCTCTCACCTCCAACTCCCAAAGCACTGAGATTACAGACTTGAGCCACTGTGACCGGCTTGTACAAATATTTTTACTAGAAACAACAAAATGATTAGCCAAAGAACTGCTAAGTACAGCTATACACCACATAACAACATTTGAGTGAACAAGGGACCACATAACATTGTGGTCCCCTTGCCGGGCTCAGTGGCTCAGCCTGTAATCCCGCGCCTTGGGAGGCTGAGGTGAGTGGATTGCCTGAGCCCGCGGGTTCGAGACCCGCCTGGGCAGGCGAACTCTCATCTCTACAATAAATCAAAAAATTAGCCGGGCGTGGTAGCGTGCGCCTGTAGTTCCAGCTACTCAGAAGGCTGAGGCAGAAGGATCGCTGGAGCCCAGCAGGTCGAGGCTGCGGTGGCCGGGAGCGGCCACTGCACTCCAGTCTGGGCAATCGAGTGGGACTCCAACTCAAAAAAAAAACAAAAACAAAAAACAAAAAAAACATTGTGGTCCCCATAACATTATAATAAGATTTTTTTAGACTTTTTTTAAAATTTATATGGACATTTTACTAAAGAAGAGATATGGGTGCAAGATAAGCACACATACAAAAAGATATTTGACAATATTATTCATTAGAAATACTCAGATTATTCATAAAAAATAAGGATACAATAATTTTATAAAGAATT
>CAUYQG010130983.1:0-17285 GCA_963574415.1 Tarsius wallacei
TGTAGTTCCAGCTACTTGGAAGGCTGAGGTGGAAGGATCGCCGGAGCCCAGCAGGTCGAGGCTGCGGTGGCCGGGAGCGGCCACTGCACTCCAGTCTGGGTGACAGAGTGAGACTCCAACTCAAAAAAAAAAAAAAAAAAAAGAAACTCTGGCTTCCTTAGAGCTTTGTTTAAATCATCATCACTCAGATACAAAACAACAAATTAAATCTCTGCCATTGGACTGCGCTCTAAGCCAATATTCTACATTCTTGCTGCCACTGTTAAGTAAGCAGTCACCATTCTCAGAAATTAGAAAGTCTGTTGTTTGGTGCTTCTATCAACAAATCATTGCTCTTCTATGGACCTCAGAAATTGCATTAGAAACATACAAAATTTGGCCTTAGGCCGGGCTTGGTGGCTCAAGCCTATAATCCAAGCACTTTGGGAGACTGAGGTGAGAAGATTGCCTGAGCCTGCGGGTTCGTGACCAGCCTGGGCAACATGGTGAAACCTCGTCTCTACAATTAAAAAAAAAAATTAGCTGGGCGTGGTAGCACGCGCCTGTAGTTCCGTCTACTTGGAAGGCTGAGGCTGCAGGATCACCTGAGCCCAGCAGGCTGAGACTGTGGTGCCCGGGAGTGTGCCACTGCACTCCAGTCTGAGCAACAGAGTGAGACTCCAACTAAAAAAAAAACAAATTTTGGCCTTAATCAGTGGTTTTCAACCTTCATTATTATTATTGCTATTGTTTGTAGCAGTAGAGGTTGCTTCTGTCCTAATCATATGTGGCAGCCTGATCTGCAAGTTGGACGGACGTGGAGATGCTCTGATGGAGGCAGGAGCTCCAGATGCCTGGGTCTGTCTGGTCTGGGAGCAGGTGCAGAGCTCCTTCTCACAGACTCTCTTAATTCCTCCCGACTGCCTACTCCCCCTCCAGCCTGTGGAATCTTAATCAAGTCTAGGGAATGAGCAAGGGCTCTTTGATTAATAAATCATTTATCCTTCCCATTCTTGTTTATGGCATAAACTCTAGCGATTCTTTTGGCCTCACAATCCCATTCTCACCGGTATTGCCTCTGTTGGGAATTTCAGAAGTCTAATTTGAAAGTCAAACGCTAAGAATTGCCTTTTTTTTCCTTGTTGTTCAGCTTCAGTCTGCCTTTCTGGACACAGCAAGGGCAGACTACTTTAGCTCTGCCTGGAATTGGAGTTAGGGTCATGGGGCAAAAGGGAGTTATACAAAATGACAAATACGTAAGTTACTATCAGAATTTTACTCCAGCATGCACCCACTGGACAGGGGGTGGGAAGAAAGTGATGAAGAAAGAGCCTTTACCCTTGGAATGAGCTCACCTCTCTCCGCCCCCTTCCCCAACTCCAGTTGTTGATTTCCTTGAAAAGTAGAGACACCATCTGTTATGGATTGAACTGTGTCCCTTTCCCCCTCAAAAAGCGATGTGGAAGTCCTAACTCCCAAGACCTCAGAACATGACCTTATTTAGAAATAGGATTATTGCAGCTATAATTAGCTAAGTTAAAGTGAGGTCGTGCCAGAGTAGTTTGGACCCTTAATCCAATATGACTGGTGTCCTTATAAGAAGGGGAAATCTGAACACAGACATACAAAAAGAGGATGCCATGTGACAATGGAAGTAGAGGTTCAACAAAGTCATGACATACCGTGGGTTGACAGTGACACCAGAAACTAAGAGAAGGCCATGGAATAGATTCTCCCCTACGGTCTCAGGAGAGCGTGATCCTGATGACACCTTGATTTCTGGTTTCCAGAACTGTGAGACAGTAAATTTCCATTGTGTTAAGCCACCCATTTCATGGCACTTTGTAACAGCAGTCATAGGAAACGAATATACCATCTACCCCTTCTTCCCTTCCAGTCTCAATGCCCTTTCTCCAGTTCAGAATCACTCCTGAGCTCTGGAGTCCATCCCTCCTACCTTCTCAAAGACCTCACTCCTCAATACCCTCTGTGTTTTCAACTTGTCCTCTCTCTCGACTCTTCCTCTGTGTCATAACATGCTCCCACTTCCCTCACCTGGAAAGTTTCCTTTAGCCCTCTTCTCTTTACCCATGGCCTTCTTTTACCCTTTATTTCAGGACAATACTTCTAAAAAAGAGATGTTTACACCTGTGTTCTTTTCTTCACCCCCCCATTCACTTTTGGAATCACTTGAATGTAGTTTTTGTGTCCATTGCTTCTCCAAAATTCTTCTCTGCGAAGCCCCCAATGATGTCCTGGATGGCCACATCCTGTGGCTGCTTTTCTAGACCTCACTGGATATTGAATCTTGTTGATCAATCTCCTTGATGTGCTTTCCTGTTTCAACCTATATGAACTCTTGGTTTTCTTAATGCCTCTTACAGTAATTTTTTTTGGGGGGGGGCAGGTTTTCACTTTCTTTTCTTCCACTTACAACGTAAATATGTTTTATGATTCTCTAAAAGTCCTCTAAAAGCTAGGCAGAGCAACTTACAGATCTGGGTTCTGGGGCTCTGAATCAGGTTGTCACCAAGATAGCCAGGAAAGGAAAAAGACCAGTGAAGTAAGTCTACGTCTTACAAATCCTTAGAAGAAAATCCAGAGGGCAGACATAGGGCAGAAGAGGAGAGACAAGGATGGAATGCTCAGTGGAACTGTCCAATTTCAAGGTCATTAAGACCAATGATTTTTTTTGTTCTTCTAGCCACTGTGCCATTCACTAAGTAGTTGTTCAATCAGTGCCCCCTGCTTGTTAAAGAGGGCCAGTGGGAAAGTGAGACAGATCCTCAGTGATGACCAAAAATGAGGTAAAAATGACCACAGCTCTTCTTTGGTGGCTATCGGCATCATAGCATAAGAATAAGCTCAGGTGGCTTAAAGAGTTGTTAAGAGTGAATATTGCCAGGATTCTGTTCCTTGACTGTCCCCCACCAATACACACATCTGGACCCATCTGGACCCACCATCTATGACCTGCATTTCTCAAACTGTAACTCCCAATATGAACAGTTATTTGACCACAGGAAAAAGGGTTCCCTGCTCAAATAAGTTTGAGCAACATGAGATTAAACAAATGTCTTACTTTCAGAATTTTGGGGGAAACTTTAATATGCTACAGTGCATTGAGGGTCTCCATGATGAAGTAATAGTCTAGGATATAGAAAATAGTATTTTCCAAACTCATTTGGCCAGAGGGCCTCCCTTTTTAAGGCACAAGAAAATACATTTTGTAACAAACTGTAATTTCCTAAATAAATTTTGAAAAAACACCTTTTCCCTCAAGTTCTTCTGCCAGCCCAGACTTCTCTCCTGCAATTTGTTTCATTTCTCCCCTAGAATTTTTTTACAGGAATTTCCAAACAGACATGTTAAATCCCAAATTCGTCTTCTTTCCTGTCACTTTCTTATCCTTTAGTGCTTTCCATCTCAGTGCAAGGACTTGCCATCTTCCCTGGGTTCCAGGAATTCGGAACCATCATCCTTGACCTCTCCTTCCCTCTCGCCTCTGTGTCTAATTTAATCACTTGCTTCACTAATTTACTCTAATGCATAGTTTTCCATTTTATTTCCTGGGTAATGCATCAGTCTAGTGTTTTTTTTTTTTTTTACTCTCACCTGAACAAATATGGTGGCTTTCTTAGTGATTTTCCTGATTCACCCTTCTTAAATCTATTTGCCTTACCTTTGCCATAATGATCTTTATAAAATGTAGAGCAAGTCCTGACTATGCCTGAAATCCTTCCATGACTTTTAGTTGCCTCTGGGCTAAAGCAATACTCATACTCTTCGGTGTGGTGTCTAAGGGTCCCATGTCACAGCTGTGGACTTTTCTAACCTCTCCTCTCTTCATGTATGTGCTGCAACTGCTCTGAACTACATGTAGTTCCATCCTGCATGAGACCTCATTGACTCATTCACCTTTTGATTCTTTATTCATCGATATAATTCTTTCCTGTCTCTTAAGATGCAGCTCAAGGCTCTAGGAAGTCTTTGCTGGCAAGTCAAGTCCATTTGCCCCCTCTCTGTACTTGTCTTTGCCTCTAACTCTGTGTAGTAATGACTATATAGCACTACCCATTTTTGCCTCCAGCTAGACTTTGAGACCCTGGGGGTCAGGAACCATGTCTCAGTTGCCTTTGTAGGCTGCATGCTGACACTTACTAGGAGCTTAGCCAATGACACTTGTTAACTGCTCTACTGTTGCCTGGTTTCATGTCAGTGCCTTCCTTGTAGGCTGCCATTTGTCTTTCAGATGCCTGACTTCGACTTTATAAAATCTAGTCTTTTGCATGTACCCTGGGAAAGGTATGGTGCTTTTACTGAGTCTAAAGGATTTGAAAATTTGCTACAAATTGACCCAAATTGAAACCCCTTTTAGAGGCTCTTTAAATTTCTTTAAACTGGAAGAATCT
This sequence comes from Tarsius wallacei, assembly GCA_963574415.1. Lineage (NCBI taxonomy): Eukaryota > Metazoa > Chordata > Mammalia > Primates > Tarsiidae > Tarsius > Tarsius wallacei. The sequence continues at coordinate 4,392 of CAUYQG010130983.1, forward strand.
CTCTTCTCCATTTATTCAGACCAGCCATGTGCCCACCATTTATGGCCATTTCCAACAAATTTGACACATTCTTTTTCCTTAAAAAGCTTCCAAACTCTTGCACAATTTATAGTTTTGCTTCATTGCTGCCGGAGGTGTTCACGATGGCAGATGCAGGCTGGTGAAGTTGCTAAATTGTGTTAATTCCGAGGAAATCTTTCCAATGCATTTAAATCCAGGAACTAAATCTTTAGGAATCTGTATTTTGATTTAAGCCACTTCATTCAATTCCACAAACTTTTATTAAGTGCCCACTCTGTGCCATATGTTAGACCCAACCCACGGTAGGAAGTGGGTGACCAGAAAGGGGTAAGATGTTTCTGCCCTCTGCAAGCTTCCATTTAACTGGAAGGCAAACATGATGAAATTGCTATAGGCAGTGAAGAGAAAGGGAGTTCAGAGACAGGAAAGTTCTATGAATAGAAACCACCCAACTGAAGTTCTATATGGTACAGGATGATATACAGGACAGTCAGGGGTGAAGGAGTCCTTTTAAATTCCATCTCAGGGGCACAGCTGGTGGCAAGAGAGCAGACCAGAGAGAAGGACCATTTTAACAACCCATCCTAGGGCACGGTTTTTCTTAGAATCTCAGGGTGCGATGCAGACCTGAAAATCTATTCAGGGGCAGTAATTATATGAAGCTTTTTTGTTGTTGTTTGTTTGCTATCTCAAGCTTCTTTCCTACTGCTCCAATTCAGGTTGCACATATAGCACCTGTGTCTTTGTTTTCTGCTGATGTGTCATGTTTGTAGTGCTTGGAATGAGGCTGAAGACCAGTGGGTTTTCCCAAAGATAAAGAACCAGACACCCACAGCAGCAAATGGCCCCTCTAAAGGGTGGTGTGAAATGTGGCTATTTATTTGGTGTGACAATATATTGCTCAGTCTTTAACTGTACCTCAAGACATGCAAACCCATCCCAACCAGCTCTTATTTTTTCTAGTAAACAAGACAGGAAGGAAACTTAGTATGAAGCAAAAGAGTAACTCCTTCCTTCCTCCAAATGGCTCTGAAAAGTGGTTGTCTGGAAAGCTTTTTCTGAACCCTTCTGGAAAAGACAGATTTGACCTTCAGAGGCCTAGTAAGAAGAGCTATGTTGACACTCTGGTCCCATACACAATCAAGTTTGAATGCTACGAAACTATAAAAGCTGTGTAAGAAAGTCTAAAAAGTTCTGATTTTTCCCATAATGAGTATTCAATGCTCCTTTTTGGATAGATCCATATTTTTTCAAAAATCATTCCCTTTGTTCTTTATGTTCCTGCCTTATGGCTCAGCCTACCTTTTGGAAAACCCAACTCTGCTGAATGGGTTCTAAAAATGCTTCCGTAGGATCTTGTGCTTACTTTTAGCAGAGGTCACGCTTAACTCTCTTCACAAAAAAATATCCACTTGTGTGTCACCTGAATAAGATGGTAGACTTGTGGAGGCCAGGAATCTTGTTCCTTTCGAGGATGGCGTGCTGGGCACAGGTCCTGGCTTGTGGTAGGAGATAGGTGATTGTCTTTGGTCATCTTGACAGCTGGGCCAGTGGATACCTCAGCAGCCAATGCTAATGGAAAGGGTTGATGAGAAGGAACTGGGCAGGACTGGGAACATGATCTCTCCTGTAAGGGACCCTCAGAGGGAGGTCAAGAATTATTAGATGATGATTTGGGCTTGGTTTAGACTTAGCCCTGGTTGTCACTGCCATCGGGAAAGACTGCTCCGACAACTGGGGCAAAAGGACATAAGGTGTTATGTGATCCTGAAAATTTTGTTCCTGGGTGAGTAGGACATTCGGAGCAGGACTTAGCAGCTAGAACCACTGAGGTCAAGACCCAGCATCCTTCCCCCCACCCATCCTTACAGGTATGAGCCAAGATGCCAGGGAAGGAAACTGAGGCATCAACTTTGTTGGATACAGAAAAGAAGGTGAAAGTCAGGGAGAGACTGATCTGATGGACATAGGAGTGCTCAATGCTCTCCTCGGACATCAGGCCAGGTGTCTGGAAGATGATTTATAATATGGATTTGAGCAGCCCGGTGATATTTTATTAATCCAAATGTCAGATAATATAATGATAATGTGTTTGCGATAGAGCCCAACATTTTCAATTTTTTAAATAAACATTTTAAACGTTGACTTTGGGTGTCCATTTAAAAGATTAAGAGTAAGTCTAAATCCTCCTACCCATGGCGGAATTGTGGTTTCTGACCATAAGGCACTTCAGTCTCTAAGGGGAGCTCAAGAACTCCACAGTGTAGACCACGGGGAATAAAGCTGATGGGTCAAAGAGGTCATTACACTACTAGGGGCAGAATGTTCACAGAAAAGAGGTTTAAACTATTATTTCTTGGCTTATTTCCTTTTAGATGGTTTCACTCTTGTTCATCAGTGTCATTCTTTCTCTCTCCATCATCAGAGACACAAAAGAGGCACACGTAATATACTTTGTCCTAGAAAAGATATCTGCAATAGGAGGTTCTGTGTCACTCATCAAGTAGGGAAGACAGATGCTGATAAAAGCAGCAACTCTGGTAACAGAGTCTTGCCCCACATAGCAAGCCTGAAGCCCAAGAATTGTTAAAGGCAGCTATTTTCAACAGTGGCCTGTAAATGCACGTTTTAAATAACAGGTTGTGCACATGACCTAACACTGAATCCATTAAAACAGGAGCTGTGACTTAGTTCTAAAGTCCTCACTAATGCTGCTTTGGCTTAAAAAACAAAAAGCCTTGTGTGTGATCTACAGTACAGAATTCCAGTCCCATAAAGTCCCATATCAATAACATCTGCTGATTCTGCCTTTTGAGTAAAGTAATCAATCCTTCCCTGGAGGCTGCAGTGGAGAAAAGGAAGTCTGGGAGGCCATCTGTGCAATCTGTGACCTCAAATGTTGCAGAATGCACTTGACCCCTCCTGGGAAGCACTGAGGGTCTGTCAAGGAGACCCCTTATCCTGCCACTTTGCAGCCTTACCGCGCTGCCTCTAATTATTGCATTTCTCAAAGTGTCTGCATGAGTCATAGCTTCCAAGGTGAGCACCCACCAACCCAGACACCACTCCTAGCTGTGGGAATGGCTGTCAGAGACATTGCCTGACCAGGTGTCTGGAAGATGATTTATAATATGGATTTGAGCAGACTGGTGATATTTTATTAATCCAAATGTCAGATAATCTAATGATAATGTGTTTGCGATAGAGCTCAACATTTTTAATTTTTTAAATAAACACTTTAAACGTTGACTTTGGATGTCCATTTAAAAGATTAAATTAGGGAATATCATTAGGATAATATTAATAATTAATATTGGGGGATAATATTAAAGAATTTATTTTGCTTTTTGTTTGTTTTTTAACCAAGATTAGTTTTAATCTATGCATATATAAGAAATTCCAAGCAGATCCCATTCCACAGAGATGGGAACTATTATTCTTGTTTTGCATCAGGGAAAATTGAATATTTCAAATGGCATATTCACAGGTAATCAATGAGTAAGATTTTTGATTGTTTGTTTTCTACATTTTTGGAATGCCTTCTGCATGCCTTGACTTGCAAAGTTCTTTCACAAATGCTATCTCCTTTACTTCATCTTCCCACCATTTCTGTGTAATAGATATCATCTCCATTTTATGAATAAGGAAATCAGACTTATGTAACGCACCTACATCACACAGGTAGTACGTTTCAGACACAGCTTCCAAGTTCAATTCCTCCTGGTAGCTTTCCCAGAAGTTCCCTCTCTGAGACCAGCATACTGTTTTATTCATTTCTTTGTTCATTGCTTTGATCAGCAAACATCTGAATGTCAGTCTCCTATGATCCCAGACTTGAGCAAAACATGGGGAACACAGAGGCAAAATCATAATGTCTGTATTTGAGGAGTTCCCAGTCTGATAGGGAAGTCAGGTAGGCAGTTGAGAATGTCAATTCAATATGCTAAGATACTTGAGAACATTGTTGAATTTAAAATTGGAATCAATACTCCAATACTCTCATTCTTCTAGGTTGGGCTTGGGGAGGAAGATTCCCCACTTCTACTTCCTAAGCTCCTTAGTATATATGCCTAATACTATAAGGAACACCTGAGACATAAAGGAGAGTGAGACTCAGATCCTCTTTTAAGTGTCCCAGTCTAGCTGGTGAGGGAGAGAGAAGTCATACATCTCATACTGCAAACTTGGGTGTGCAAGAAATATACCTGTATGTTCATGAGTCAACGTCATTCTATTTTAGCTCATGTGGGGCAAGAGCAGAGGAAACTGCAGTCAAGGGTGGTGTCAAAGTTCTTGTACTTATGTAGGTGTTGGAGGGTGGAGAAGGTTCTTGATGTTGGGTCCCTGCAGGTCAGAGCCAAGGCATCTGTGATTCCTGTCCATGCGGCCCCCTCTATGTTGCCTCCAGTCGTACTTGGGAAATTGGGAACTTTTCGACTCCTTCTGGGTGAAAGGTGGGAGGGGAAATGATACCAAGGCCACCTGAATACTGATGGAAACATGGTTCATAGCTGCCTCTTTTATCTGCCTCTTGATTCAGGGACCAGAATGTGCCACCTAGAAAATTGCCTATCTGTCGGCCTGATATGTGAAATTGCCTGGCTATTGTTTCCTCATGGGTCACCCACTATTTCTACCGTATAGCGAACTCCCAGAAAGCAGCACTACCTTAAGAAAAAAAAGTGACACATTGCATCTAGGGAAGTGTAACTCCTGAGAGACCCAGAAGCCTCTTCCGTGCAGTTAGAGAAACAAACACAGAATAGAAGTTTCCTAAGAATTCCAGTAGGTAGAAGTTGCCTGGAATCTGGGAGCTGCACTGGGAACTGTGCATGTCAATTTAATTTCTGCTATAATCAGAGAAGGGCATTTGGTTACTTCACAAGGAGACAGGAAGTTAGATGGAGGGCAAGGGCAAACTGCCCACCTTGTCTGCTGATCATTCTCTTCTTTAAATACATCTTGCTGGCTTAGGGAGGAGTAAAAGAAGAGCAGGGCTAAGAAATATGTTCCACCCCTCCCCCCCAAATCTTTGCAAAATAAAAGATGGGAGCAGCATCTGGCAGACAAAGAAGAGCCCTCTGCAAATGATCTGCTGTAGAATCTAGAAAGAAATTGCAAGATGGTCTCTGGAAAATTCAACACAAGGTAGAACTACAGTGCAGCCAGGGCACTGAGGCAGTAGCCCAGTCCTATAGCCTGAGCAAATTCTAACTGGTTAGGGGAGGCGGCAGCTGAACATTCTGGCCTCTGGTCGTCTCTTGACCTTACTGAACCATTTGTAATTCTCCATAAAGGTCTTGCTTCTGTCTTATCTCTTGGATTATCAGTATGCAACCCCGACCCTACTGCCATCACCTGCCTGGCCAGCTTTTAAGTGTCAAGTAGACATCACTAATTGCCAACTCTTTCTGGGTTACCATGGTTCCTAGAGCTTCTTTCTTTTTTTATATTTTATTTTAAAGATAAAGGGTACAATTCAGGATTAGGTATACAGGTGCACATCTCATAGGTAAAGTTTGGGCCTTTGGTCCCTACTTGGCCAGGATTGAGATCAGATACCTTTATTGATGTTGTGCTCCCACACCCTGGCAGTATCCCACTACAGCCAATCCCTTTCTTACAGTATTATGGTAAGTGCTCAGGGTCTGCTTATGAGTGAGAACATGTGGTACTCTGTTCTTCGTTTCTGTGATAGATCACTGAGTATTATTGACTCTAAATCCACCCAAGTTGTTGTGAAGTTCATATGTTTGTCCTTCTTTATGGCTGTGTAATAGTCCATTGTGTATATGTACCACATTTTTTATCCAGTCCAGTTTCAATGGACAGCATGGTTGGTTCCATGTTTTTGCTATTGTAAATAGTGCTACAATAAATATGTATGTGCAGGTATCTTTTTGTAGAATGCTTTGAGTACTTCTGGGCATATTCCCAGTAGGGGGATTGCTGGGTCACATGGAAAGTCAATTTCTAGTTCTTTTAGAAATCACCACACTGTTTTCCATAGAGGCCGCACTAGTTTGCATTCCCACCAGCAGTGTAGAAGTGTTTCCTTTTCTCCACATCTTCACCAGCATCTGTTGTTGTTTGTTTTATTAATGATGACCATTCTTGCTGAGGTTAGGTGGTATCCTAGAACTTCTTTCTATTCTGTTCTACTGCTTACTACACCTCATGATAATTGTTTTGGATTTTCTTTATCTTTTCCATTAGACTCTGTTCTTATTGTTAGAAAAGAATGACTTTCATTTTTGTTATACTCACCATTTATCAGGCACTCTCTGTAGGGATGTTAAACCCTTTATGTGTAGTGTGTTACCTATGTTCGCCCTAATCCCACATCTACTCCTGCCCCCCAAGATAAAGAAACAGAGGCATAGAGAGAAAGTAGGCACTTTGCTTGAATATATAGAGCTGGCAAGCAATGAGGATAGGCTCTTTGGACTGCAAACCTGTTGTCTTCACCATGAAGCCACTGGAGGGTCTCAGAAGCTATTTGGGAGATTATAGGCACAGAGACCCGCCAGGTCTGGAAAACTTGTGGGGTGACGGTAGTGGTGTGGACAGAGGAGCTGGAGATTAAGAGTCTGAGAAGTTGAGATGTGGAATGAGGGCCTCTCATTCCTCTGGGTTGGGCTTGGTGAGGAAGGTTCCCCCTTCTACTTTCTAAGCTCCAACAGTTGTGTGACCAAGAGGTTGCTAGTCCAGGGAATACACCTAGATCTCAAGGGCTGGTTCCAGGACTCAGTGGTCTTGTTAAGGTTGATAACATGGATCAGAGGATATTGTTGTGGTCCTAAGAAGGAGCTTAGGAGCTCCCAGTCCTGGATCCCAAATCACACAAGGGTTCAGGGACTCAAGAAGCCACTATAGGACTGCCATTGTGCTTAAAGTCACCATTTCTTCATTCCTGTCTCTACATGGAACTATTGTCTGTCCTATTCATTCAACAGTTACCAAGTACCTACTTCATCCCAGAACTTGTGTCCACACAAGTTCCTGGAATATGGCAACAAGCAGGATGCAGTTCCTGCCCTAGAGGAATCCACAGCCCAGTGAGGGAAATAGCAAAGAAAGAGATTAATACAATAGGCATGATGAATACCCTTGGGTGGGAGCCCAGGTTTCTACAGCATCCATAAGGGAGGTGTGTGTATCGGTTTGGAGGCAGGCAAAGAGGTAGAAGGTAGGAGATCAGGCAAAGGTTCCCAACGTAGGTAACTTGACTGAGTCTTGGAAAGATACAAGTATGAGTTGATCCAGGAAGAAATCAGAGAAGCAAAGATACAAAAATGAGAGAGACCCAGTAGTTCATCACAGATGAAATTTGGAATGTGTTCTGGAAACTTTTGGGAATTGAGTTACTGCCCTGATTGAAGAGTGCTTAGGAAGCCTGGTTAAGGTACCAGATATGACCCTGAAAGTGGTAGGGTCCATTTCCCACTGCTAAGATATTGCTGGGCTTGAGCAGATGCCTTCCCACTCCAACCTGGGCCAAATTTCAATCAATATAACCCTACCTCTACAAACACATGCTTAACCTAAACAGATTCTTTTACACTTTTCTATGCCATGAACCCTGCTGGCAGTCTTATGAAGTCTATGGGACCCTTCTTGGAAAGGGGCATGTGTGTTTTTAAAACCTTTTTATTTTGAAATAATTTTACAGAAGAATTGAAAAAACAGTAAAAGAATTCACGTGCTCTTTGTGAGTTTCCCCTACTGTTAACATCTAACATAACCATAGCATATTTATCAAAATGGAGAAATTGACATTATTACAGTAAGATGAACTAGACTCCAGGCTTTATTCAGATTGCAACAGTTTTCTACCAATTTTTTTTTTTTGTTCCTGAATATTCCAATGCGGGCCCAATCTGGGATTCCACATTGCATTTAGTGGAATAAAGTTTTTAAATGAAGAAACCAAATACAAAGAACTACAAAGTAAACCAAACACGTGAAAAGATAATTACAGAAATACCAAAAATAATATGAAGAATATGTGGTATAGTCATTTATGTACCTCTTTATCAATCCAGCAAATAATAAGAACATATTAATCCATGATTTAATAAGATTATACATTTAAAATACAGGGATGTGGAAGTCAAGTTTTTTTTTTTTTTAAAGACACCATGTAAAATCGGCTGTGGCTCCACTTGAACAGTAAACTTGGGGTGGTTTTTGACTCACTTCTTTCTCATCTTAATCAATGAGCAATAAGAAGTAGGGAGTGCTGGGAGGCAGCAGAGATGTCTGGGTCACCCTGTGAGTGTGACCAAGTTACACAACCTCATCATTTGCAGAGTTGCTTGCTAATTGGTCAGCCATATCGCACCGGCCTCTGTAGGTAAGGAGAGACGGAGATCCAGTGGAGGCTTTAATAACCACTCTAATTTTAAAGTAGTTGCAAGTGTAAATTATATTTCTATATATCTGCACCAGCAAATCTGCATTATAAAAATATCTGTGATTTCTGCCATGGGATAAAAGTTAATGGTATTAATACTGTGAGTTTTAGCCTATATTCATAATAAAATGAAAGATATATTTAAGTTGGAGGATAGTAGAAATCAAGATAAAGTTGTTTTTCAACTAAGTTCACAGACCCCTTGAATTCTGTCCACAAAGGTCCAGGTTAGAAATGCCTGGAAGGTAAATTAGGTAGCCACTATCTTAGAGGGAATCCCAAATATGCTTTAAGCTACAATTAAAAAATAGGTTGAGTTAACATTTTAAAAGGTGAGGATTTCATGTAATTATCCAAATTTCAGCTTCCGTTGAAAAACCCAAGATTTTGTATCACTGGGCATACATTGCAGCATGGGACAACAGGCTAGAGCTAAGTAGAGACCAAACCTATATTTAGATCAGGAATGGGAAGGCTAATATGTCAGAATGCTTAGAACTTCTGTTTATGTCCTCAGCGATGAACCAAGGGTCAGCTGTCATTAATCATCTTTCTTCCACTGTGATTTTTGTAAATACATGCCTCAGTTTACTCATTTATTTTACTTGTCTGGTCCTTATGGGCATGTGAGTTTGTGATCTCTCATCTGAGAGTTGGAAGGAGGAGAAGGAGCTTCCATGTCCTGAAACATCTTACGTATCAGGTACAACCCGGGGTGTTTCATTTATGGCATTTCACTGAGTTACTAAACCTGGGTTCACGCTTGCTGACATCACTCATTGTCTTTTTGACCATGGACAGGCCATTTATCACTTCTGGGCCTCTTTTTTTTTTCCATTAGGAAAAAGAGAAAATCTGATGTGATGGTTTCTGAGATCCTTTTCACCTCTGACATTCTTCCATTCCAGATTCTCTGCTCCTTAGTGGCAGGGCCATGTCTTACTCAAATATGTAGCTGGTCATGGCACATAGCACAATCCCTGAAACTCAGTTGCTCAATAAATAACTGGTAAATGTATGAGCACATTAAATTCAAAAAGATGAGAGAAGTTGGGAAAGTATCAGATGTATTTTTTAAACTAGGATTTTAAGAAAGAGAAGAAGGGAAGTAAAAAAAAAATTGAGTACTTTCTATTTCCAGGCTAGTGCTAAGTTATTGAAGTACATTATTTTGTCTCATTGGAATTATTAAAGCTCCAGTCCCAGCAGCTGTATCTGGTTCCCATAAGGCCTTGGATGTTTGTTAATGTTTGTGCTCCCACGTCCCTTCCCCTTTCTTTGCAGAACTGTCAATTCTGTCAGCTGTGATGCCCCATCTCCTTACCCCACACCCTAACTGTCACCACGAGATAGACATGTGACCCAAGTGATGCCAGTGAGATGCTCACTGGGAACCTGAAGATTGACGCAGGAAGTTAAGACTCCCAGTATCCTTGCAAAACATTCCCTCGCCCTTTTAAGGTTAGAATGAATGTCTGTTACTTGAAGCTAAAGAACGCGGACAGACGAGTACGAATAAGTACACAAACCTGTGGTTTAGGTTTTTACCAAGGTCTATTTCCCAAAGGAGTAAATGGATTTTTCCATGTTCCTTTATCTTAATGCACTGTGGGCAACATGAAAAGAGACAACTAAAATCTTAGGGCAAGGCTAAGTCCCAGAGCTAGATGGGGAAAGCGGCTGCAGCGTGTGTTTGGGCTCTGCTTACAAAGGTGTGATCGATTTCTGCCCTTGCCAACAGACCAGACCATCTATCCACCTCACCACAGTCTTAAAGGAAGAAACGAAGCATCCCTGAGGGTCTTCTTGAATCAACTCCTTTTTGAAACTGACTCTCATCACTCTCTCTTTCTCCAAGCCGTCATTTCTCTTAGGAGTTTGGCCTTAGAAATAAGAGAAGCAGAGGGTTACGGTTACACACGCATGAGGGCTTTGGAGTTTAAGATAGAATCACTGTCCTTGGTCCCTTCTGCTCTCTGAGAATGCAGGCCAGTCACCTCAGGTCTTTTGGAGAAGGCTGGGCAGGTATGGGAGTGCCTCATGGTTTTGTTAGTAAGAGCAACTGTCAGTTAACGAGTTCTAGCCATGTTTATGTTTAGTGTAGCAAGAACAGAAGATCTAAAAAAACCATTTTTGCCCTGGGATAAAAGAACTTGGATAGTATTTTTCCATTTTGAATAGAACTTTTCTTTTTCTTGGCTTGATAAATGCTATTTCTCTGTATGCTCCTTTAGTGTGTAATTCAAATGGTGCTGGGGAAAGGTTGGCTATATGGCTGTGCACTATTCTCCCACAACAAACACACTGATTAGTTTATAAGATAAAATTTTTCTGAACTCATCTTGGAAAAAAAAGAAAGAAGAGAAATCCTTAGGTTCTAGCAAATGAAATGGAAGCCCAGAGAAGTATGGAAATATAGATGTTAGGGAGTGGGGTTCTAATATTTACACTGGGACAAAGCTTGTGGTTTGAGTATGTGTGAGGTAGTAAATTGTATGAAGAACTTGAAGTGTATCTCTGTGAAAAGAGGGTATAGATATTCTACCCGCTAGCCTAGAGAAGTGAAAGGCAGCTTTCTATATAAGTAGAAACTGAAGCCCTAAGCCCGTGCCTCAGCTGGTATAGTACATGAGTTTTTACTTGCCACCAAATGTATAAATTGCAAACATAAAGAATTGCTAGAATTCTTGGGGGCTCCAACAAAAAAATTAACTTTCTGTAAGATACTCTCAAAAGCTATGGCATATGGGACTTCTCAGAACAAAAAACAGTAAATATGTGCTCACAAAATAAATGACAACCCACACAAGGACCTGAACCACCATGAGGTAAATCAGATATGACAAAGAAGAGAATTTGCAACAAACAATTTGAATTATTAAGATCATCCAAGGCTACAAAAAGGTGTTTAAAATGATTAAAATGATGAAAAAGTTGAGCGATGCATAAAAAGAAAAAGTGTATATGAAAAACAGAAACTACCTAGATGAAAAAAATAGTCATTAAAATGAAAAATACAATAGATGAGTTAAATAGCAGTTTAAACACATTTAAAGAAAGGGTCGGTAAGCTGGATGGTAGGTCTGAGTAACTCACCCACAGTAGAGCACAGAGTTTACAGGTAGAATGTAGGAGACATGAAAGAAAGAGAAGGTTCATTTGTATCTAATAGAAGTTTTGTGTAGGAAGTGCACAAGGGAGAGTATATTTGAAAAAGAGTGGGTGAGAAGTTTCCAAAATTGGTTAAAGACATAATTCTGCTATTGAGGAAGTACCTTGAGTATAGAGCCAGATAAAACCCATAAGTAGACACAAATTAATGAAGTGACAGAGTATTAACAACAACAAAAAAATCTTAAAACCATAAAAATCGTAAAACAAAGCAAAAAGTTGATGCAATTAGAACGACTTATTTTTCAGCAAAATTAGGGACACCCCCCAAAAATAATGGATTAAATGTTTTCCTCAAACTACTAAGGATAAATAATTACAAACATATAATTCCATACCTAGGTAAATTGTGATTAGAGAGAGAGGATAAAAACAGCTCAAAGACTAAGAGTTTATTACTTATAGGTCATTACCTCAACAACTGCTAAAGAAAAAAGTTTAGCAAGATAAGCACTGAATGTACAAGAATGTTTGGGCTACAAGAAACTATAGTAAGCAAGAAAATTAGTAAATACATTAGTAAATCTAAACAGCACATTGTCAAAACAAGAATAACAATAAGGACTAAAGCAAGCTAAAGCAAGCTGCAACTAAAATAATATAAAATGAAATAATAAGATAATATACAAATACATTTACAAAATTATAATTATTGCATATACAGAAGGTGCCAAAAATGTATACACACTTTTAGAAAGGTAAAAACTGGCTGGGCGCAGTGGCTCATACCTGCAATACCAGCAAGCACTCTGGGAGGCCGAGGTGAGAGAATTGCCTGAGCCCAGGAGTTTGAGAACAGCCTGGGCAACTTGGTGAGACCTCATCTCTACAATAAGTCAAGAAAAATTAGCCAGGTGTGATGGCGCATGCCTGTAGTTCCAGTTACTTCGAAGGCTGAGGCTGAAGGATCACCTGAGTCCAGTAGGTTGAGGCTGCAGTGGCCGTGAGTGCGCCACTGCACTCCAGCCTGGGCAACAGACTGAGACTCTAACTCAAGAAAGAAAGAAAGAGAGAGAGAGAGAGAGAGAGAGAGAGAGAGAGAGAAAGAAAGAAAGAAACTGTATTAAATTTTTAATACTCAATAAATACCAGTAGCAAAAGAAGAATACGAGTCATGTTTGACTTCTGCAATTACAAGAGGTTCGCATAGTGGTTACCATCAGGGTCCAGATACTGATTACAGCAAACTAAAGGTAATACATAGATAACATTGCTTTAAAAGTGTATACAATTTTTGGCACTCCCTGTCGTGTGGTTGCCACTAGCTACATGTGACTACTGAAGAG
>CAUYQG010130984.1:0-16932 GCA_963574415.1 Tarsius wallacei
ATTCTTAATATTAAAACTACCCATCCTACAATTCTTCTAAGTACATTGTATAAGCTTAACTTAATTCTACTAAACCAAAAACCTTACACTAATTATAGCTAAAACTGGTTTTAAAAGAATGTGGCCCAGTCCAGAATACAGGCTAGGCTCTTAGGAATGTGGCCCAGTCCAAAGTACACAGTGAGCCACTTCTAGGAACAACTAATTACAATCTCTTAATAAAATGACTACTCTAAAATCTTATTTTCTATATATCTATACTAAACTTAGACATTTGATTCTAATACAGAAAACCTTGCAATTATATTAAGGCTCTCGAATGTGACTCGAGTTTGAACTGCTTGTATAAGGGCCAAAACCGCAGTCTGTGAGAAACAGGAGCAATGAGTTTTCAACGTTAACCATGCCTGTCGTAGTTTCAGAGCCTTATGCTTAAACCAGCAGAGTTCCTTTTGGCTGAATGTGCTAAATAATAAAAGGAGGAGGGAATGGGCCATCAGCTCCCAAGCACATCCTAGTGGTCTCGGGGTCCGCAGCCCTCCTTAATCCCTAACGCTCAAGTGGGCCTCCTTGGCCGGCTCCCAACACAGGCTGCTCTCAAACCCCTGGACTCAGGCAATCCTCTCACCTCCACCTCCCAAAGTGCTGGGATCACAGGCATGAGACACCACGCCCAGAGTTCTAATGCCCTTTGTCCCTAAGAATTGAGGGCCATTACTGGAGTGTGATCTCCACTGACCCTTCATCTCTCTGCCTTTTCTTGTTTGGGGTTTTCCCTGTTCAGAGTCGCTCTGGATGTGGAGAACACTGAGAAGGTTTTGAACAGATAATTCCACAAAGTCACAAGAGGAGGGGATCTCCCTTTGCTTCCTTTTTCCCCCTCAAGGTCAATATCAAGCAAAAAGACTCTTCCTTGCGGGGAGAGGCCGCCTTCCCACCCGAGAGGTTGTTTGAACGACTGACCTTGACACTGGAGCCTTTTATTTCTTCAACAATGAAGAGGTCATTATCAAATCAAATCAGCAGGGGGCACAATTTCTTCACCATGCAGTAGACTTTGTGTTTTTTTTCTTTTGATTAAGAGGAAAAAACACCTAGGCTGTTTCTTTGTGCTGCTTTGAAGAGCGGTGTTATTGATAATCCACGCATCAAAATGTCACGCACAGATTCATTTTCCACAGAACAGGCAACATCCGAAAGGAAGGCTGGCAATTTGCTGGCAGTGCCTTGATAATTATATCATTTCTGCATCTGTGATCATTGCTTTTTTTTAAAAAAAATAAATAAACAGCCATGGGGTGGGTGTGCTCAGGACTGCAAATACATGCATTGCCGTGGAACCCGTTGTCTGTATTTTTTTACAGTTTCTCTCTAGACACTCCCAGCCTGATGGTAATTCCCGTTTTCTGAGTATCTGAACAATTCAGAGGAAGGTTGCATTGATGGATTTCATCAAGGATGGTGGCAGATACTTTTGGGGTTGTGTTTTATAGTTGTCCTGCATATCTTGAAATAGTTTGTGTCCCCCAAATACCTCATGATACAATTTATTATATTCTCTTTCTGCTTTGCCAAAAAGGCCCAGAAATCAATGACCTTGTCTCACAGGGTTTCCATATGCGGGATATGAAATGACCCCCAGGTGTCACCTCCTGTATTTGTGCCTGGCCCTGGTTCCATGCTGCTTTGGAGTAATCACTTTCTTTTTCTTGGCATTCATTTTATTATCCTGGGGGGAAAAAAAAGATCAGGAATATCAGGGCGGGCTCAGCGGCTCACGTCTATAATCTTAACACTTTGGGAGGCCAAGGCGGGAGGATTCACCGAGCCCAGGAGTTTGAGACCAGCCTGGGCAACATAGTGAGACTCCATCTGTACAAAAGTAAATAAACACAGCCGGGCTCAGTGGCTCAGCCTGTAATCTCAGCACTTTGGGAGACTGAGGCAGGAGGATTGCTTGAGCCCAGGGGTTTGAGACCAGCCTGGGCAACACAGTGAGACCTTATCTCTACAAACATGAATAAACACAGCCGGGCTCGGTGGCTCAGCCTGTAATCTCAGCACTTTGGGAGACCGAGGCAGGAGGATTGCTTGAGCCCAGGAGTTTGAAACCAGCCTTATCTTTACAAACATGAATAAACACAGCCGGGCTCGGTGGCTCAGCCTGTAATCTCAGCACTTTGGGAGACTGAGGCAGGAGGATTGCTTGAGCCCAGGGGTTTGAGACCAGCCTGGACAACATAGTGAGACCTCATCTCTACAAACATGAATAAACACAGCTGGGCTCGGTGGCTCAGCCTATAATCTCAGCACTTTGGGAGACTGAGGCAGGAGGGTTACTGGAGCCCAGGGGTTTGAGACCAGCCTGGGCAACATAGTGAGACCTCATCTCTACAAACATAAATAAACACAGCTGGGCTCGGTGGCTCAGCCTGTAATCTCAGCACTTTGGGAGACCAAGGCCGGAGGGTTACTTGAGCCCAGGGGTTTGAGACCAGCCTGGGAAACATAGTGAAACCTCATCTCTACAAACATAAATAAACACAGCTGGGCTCGGTGGCTCAGCCTGTAATCTCAGCACTTTGGGAGACCGAGGCTGGAGGGTTACTTGAGCCCAGGGGTTTGAGACCAGCCTGGGCAACATAGTGAGACTCCATCTCTACAAAAATAAATAAACACAACCGGACTCGGTGGCTCAGCCTATAATCTCAGCACTTTGGGAGACCGAGGCAGGAGAATTGCTTGAGCCCAGGAGTTTGAGACCAGCCTGGGCAACATAGTGAGACTTCGTTTCCACAAAAATAAACAAACACAAAATCAATAATAATAAGAATAATAAAGGCAGATAGAGGATGCCTGGCTTCACTGTGTCATCTTGCCTAAAACGCAGCTGTGAGTCCTAGAAACTCAGCCACCGTGTTGGGTCCAAGAAGACTGAAGCACGTTTGCAGTGGCATCAACCCTGGCATCACGCTGCTGACTTAACAAAGCTGCTGCCCGTGTCCAGACTTCTTGGTGTGTAAGTAAAGGAAACATCCCCTCTTTCCAAAGCTACGGTTTGTTGGGTTTTCTCTCAAGTAGTCAGGCAGCATGGCTGCAGCCATGAGGTTTGCGTGCCATCCTTCCAGAGATCCAGGGGTGAAGACACAACAAGCCCAGATGGATAGCCACCACCCCAAGAGGCCCGAATGAGGGAAAGCACCAGCGCTGGGGTGCCCTGTTGCAAGGGAGATGACCCCTGGCTCCAGCTGGGCAGTTTGACAGTCTGCCACCACTCCCAAAAGTGGGAGACGGGTGGAAAGTGCCATGTTACGGTGGAACCAGGGACACAGATGGGAAATGGCCTCGTGGCTGCCTCCCACATGGTGGGGAGATGGAAAGGGATAGACCCGCTGCTCTTGCCAAGCCCCTGAGAGGGTCTTGTCCACCAAGACAAGTCAGGCAGCTGCTGGGCCTTCTCTGCGTGGCCTGTGTGGAGACCCGTGAAGGAACCATCCCTTGCAAATTGCAGGTTAACCATTTCTAACTGAGAAAGTTCTTATCCCAAGGCAGCATGGGGACAAGGTTAAACTTTTGGAAGGACCAAGGCTTTTCAGAGGAATAATATATTCTGTTTATTTTTCCATCCTTGCTGAAATATTTCCCGGTTCCTCCTAAGACTGATGACTAGGTCATTTCCCTGCATACAAAGCCGGGTGTAGTGTCTCACACCTGTCATCCCAGCATTTTGGGATGCCGAGGGGAGAGGATTGCCTGAGTCCAGATGTTCGAGACCAGCCTGGGCAACTTGGCGAGACCTCATCTCCAGAATAAATCAAAAAATTAGCCAGGCGTGGTGGCGTGCACCCGTGGTTCCAGCCACTTGGAAGGCTGAGGCGGAAGGATTGCTGGAGCCCAGCAGGTCGAGGCTGCAGTGGCCGGGAGCGTGCCACTGCGCTCCAGCCTAGGGACAAAGTGAGAATTTGACTCAAAAAAAAAGTATTGCAGTGCATTCCCAGGCATGTGCAAGAAAGATGCCAAGGTCGGGTGTGAGTGTGTGTGCATGTGTGCGTGTACAAGGCATGAGCAGTGGACCCCACGACCCCATGCCTGGCCCCAGTGTGTTGCCTGCAGCCCCCCACGAGTGATGCATTAAACCACGCATTTGGATTCACCCTCAGCCACGCAGCCTGGCTTGTCTCACTCGCATTCGTGAAATACAGAGTGCAGATTTTGAAATATAAAATTCCAACCTTAACAAACCTGGAAAGAAACCACTTTACAACCTTTGCTTTTTCATGCCTGCAAAAAAAAGCTCAACTTAGGGCAAGAACAAAGCTCGGGTAATGTGGCTTGTGCATAGACAACGCTGTCACTCAGGATTCAAAATATTCACGGGATGTCACCTTCATGTCCTGATGTGGAATCTGTGACATCTGTCTGTGACTCACCTGGGTTTCTACAGGGATGAAACTAGACAGGTTTATTCTCGTGGTGCAGAATGGATGGTCTTTGAGCTGGAAGGGACCTGGGGATCCCACCCTTGACCCCCTTACATCCCGGGTGAAGGTCAAGTGATTTGCCCAAATAGTTCTCCCCTGCAGATCCCAGGCAAGAGCACCCATGGCGGCCCCGGGTTCCCCTCCACACTCACCCCTGCT
The DNA here is from genome assembly GCA_963574415.1 of Tarsius wallacei. Lineage (NCBI taxonomy): Eukaryota > Metazoa > Chordata > Mammalia > Primates > Tarsiidae > Tarsius > Tarsius wallacei. Next base: position 4,641 of record CAUYQG010130984.1, read on the forward strand.
CAGTCCTGCACCACAAAGTGCCTTTAAGTTGTTTTCCTCAAAAGGGGGCATATGAAAAATGGCCTGATGAGCAACCCTGTGGAGATGGTCCCACCGAGTAAGCAGTTCCTTGTGAACTTGAGAATTTGCTGGAAAGACTTGATGAGCTCTCTGAAGTTCCCAAGGAAGGGGCAGCCTGGAACACAGAGAGCTAGTCTCCACTCTCGAGGGCCTCATTCTGTCTCTCTCTCACATTTCATTACCCTTTTTAAGAATTTTCCTTTTTGCGTTGAGCTCTTGCCCTGTGACTCAGGCTGGAGCGGAGGGGCACCATCGTGGCTCACTGCAGCCTCGAACTCCTGGGCTCAGACAATCCTCCCACCTCTGCTACCTGAGTAGCTGGGACTACAGGCACGTGCCACCACGCCCAGTTGATTTTTTATTTTATTTTTTATTGAGACAAGTGCTCACTGTGTTGCCCAGGCTGGTCTCAAACTCTCGGGCTCAAGCCATCCTCCTGCCGGGGTCTCCCAGAGTGCTGGGATTTACAGGCAGGAGTCACCGTGCCTGGCCTACTTTTTTTTTAAATTTTTTTATTTCAATAGCTTTAAGGATACAGATGATTTTTGGTTGCATGGATCATTGGATAGTGATGAAGAAATCTGGGCTCTAAGTGTATCCACCACCCCTGTCATATATTTGAGTCAAGAGGAACAATAGACCTTATGCGATATGATCTCAATGAAAAAAACTGTACCTGACAGGTGATTTTTCATCCTTCCCCTCTTCCATTCTCCCCCTCCTGACTTCCTGATGTCCATCTCCCATTCTACAAACCTTTGCAGATGCATAGCTTAACTTTCCCTTGCGAGAACAGGAGGTATTTGGTTTTCTGTTCCTGTGTTACTTCACTTAGGGTAACGGTCTCCCATTCTATCCAAATGACTGCAAAAGACATATGTTCATTCATTTTTTATGGCTGAATAGTATTCCGTGTTTTATTTCTATAGATCTGTCTCTCTCACACATTTTTATTATCCTCTGGTCGGTGGATGGGCATTTAGGTTGATTCCATATCTTTGCGATGGTTCAGGTGTCTTTTTCATATGAGGACCTGTGTTCTTTTGTATAGTATGATTGATGGATCAAATGACGGATCTACTTTTAGTTGTCTGAGAAATCTCTGTACCAATTTCCATAGAGGTCGTACGAATTTACACTCCCACCAACAGGATATAAGCGTTCCCTTTTCTCTGCGTCTACACCGACATCTATTGTTTTTGATTTGTTAAATAATGGCCATTCTGATTGGTGTCAGGTGATATCTCATTGTGGTTTTAATGTGCACTTCCCTGATGATGAGTGATGCTGAACATGTTTTCATATGTTTGTGGGCCATCTGTATAGCCTCTCTTGAGAGGTGTCTGTTCATGTCAGTAGCCCACTTTTTAATGGAGTCATTTGCTTTTTCTGTGCTGATCTGTTTGCATTCTTCATAGATTCTGGATATTAGTTCTTTGTCAGATGTAGAGTTTGCAGACATCTTCTCCCCTTCTGTAGGCTGCCTATTACTCTGTTGATTATTTCTTTGGCTGTGCAGAAGCTTTTTAGTTTAAGTCCCATTTGTTTATTTTGTTTTTGTTGCATTTGCTTTTGGGGGTCTCAGATGTATGTTCTTTGTTGAGGGTCTCTTTCTTATGAGTAAGAACAGTGAGGAAGGGCAGATGTGAAGGGAAACCTTCAACGTGAAAAGCAAAGACAAAAAGTAAACCGTTAAGAGGAACTCAAAGGGTTTGGAAATTGTTCAGGGTGGAGAAGAAGCAAACATTTTCCCCCCTGTAGACTTTATCTGACTTGACACAAACATCTTCTCATTAAACTTTTAGAGAGAGACAAAAAATACATTACATCTATAAAACAAGAACGGGGCTGGGCGTGGTTGTCCACTCCTGTAATCCCAGTGCTTTAGGAGGCTGAGGTAGGAGGATCACATGAGCCTAGGAATTTGAGTCCAGCCTGGACAACATAGTGAGATCTCGTCTCTACAAAAACAAAAAAACAAAAATTAGCTGAATTGTGGTACACGCCTGTAGCCCCAGCTACTTGGGAGAATGAAGCAGGAGGATTGTCTGAGCTCAGGAAGTTGAGGTTGCAGTGAGCTGTGACCATGCCCCTATACTCCAACCTGGCTAACAGAGTGAAACCTCGACTCAAAAACAAACAAAAAGCAAAACACAGTCAGGTGCTGTGGCTCATGCCTGTCATCCCAGCATTTTGGAAGGCAGAGGCGAGAGGATTACCTGAGTCTAGGGGTTCAAAACCAACCTGAGCAACATGGTGAGACCTCGCCTCTACAATAAATTTTTAAAAATCAGCCTGGTCTAGCCTGGGTGACAGAGTGAGACTCCAACTCAAAAAACAAGCAATCAAACAAACAAAAAAAACAAGCAGACAAAAAAACCAAGAACTGGTGAGCTGCTGAAAGTTAAAATTTGGCCAGATGCGGTGGCTCAGCCTGTCATCCCAGCACTTTGGGAGGTCGAGGTGAGAGGATTGCCTGAGCCTGGGGGTTCGAGACCGGCCTCGGCAACTTGGTGAGACCTCATCTGTACAATAAATCACAAAAACTAACCGGATATGGTGGCATGCGTCTGTAGTTCCAGCTACTTGGAAGGCTGAGGTGGAAGGATCGCCGGAGCCCGGCAGGTTGAGGCTGCAGTGGCCGCATGTGTGCCGCTGCCCTCCAGCCTGGGCAACAGAGTGAGACTCCAACTCAAAAGCAAAACAAAGCAAAAAAAGAAAGAAAGTTAAAATTTGAAAGATAAAATGGAAAAGAAAATCAATAAAATTGCTAGAAGATGAATTTAAGAAAATAAACCGGAAAGCAAAAACAAACAACCACTCACACACTTATTTTTAATAGGAAAGCAGAAAAAGAAGCTAAGAAGATTAGAGAATCAAAGTAGGAGATAGACTTAAAGAAGAATTTCTGGGCCAGGCTTGGTGGCTCAGCCCATCATCCCAGCACTTTGGGAGACCGAGGCGAGTGAATTGCCTGACCCGCCCACACCACTTGGCAAGACCTCATCTCTACAATAAATCAAAAACTAGCCGGGCATGGTGGCGCATGCCTGTCGTTCTGGCTACTTGGAAGGCTGAGGCGAAAGGACCTCTGGAGCCCAGCAGGTGGAGGCTGCGGTGGCCGGGAGTGTGCCACTGCACTCCAGTCTGGGCGACAGAGTGAGACTCCCACTCAAAAAAAAAAAAAAGAATTTCTGAACGATAAGAGAGAAAACGGAAAGGAGAAAATTGCTAAAGAAGTCACAAGAGACGTTTTTGAGCACCAAAAGATGTTGGTCTTTGTATGCATGTGAGAGCCCAGACCATGCAATGACAAAAGGCCAAAATCAAGGGCTTCATGGAAACTACTCTGGCTGGTTTTGTGACCTCTGTGACTGTATGCTGATCTCTGAGGTGCTTTCCCGTTTCCCGCTGGAGCTGGGCTCTGTTCTAAAATATGGAGCCTGTGTCTGGGGCTGAACAGTGTGTGAATCCTTGGTCAGCTTTGTAGTTGGACCCTGAGGGAATTGGGCTATTTCCTATGCTGGGTGGGGTGCAGTGGAAAACTTGTGGATTCTTGGGCTCCACCCTAAAATGAATTTTAGAGTGTCCGGCAAAATTTTATTTATATATTTATTTATTTGTTTATTTGTTTAATCTATGAGTTGGAGCCTCACTCCATCGCCCAGGCTGGAGGGCAGTGGCACACTCATGGCCACCACAGACTCCACCTGCTGGGCTCTGGCGGTCCCTCCGCCTTGGCTTTCCAAGTAGCCGGAACAACAGGCGCGCGCCACCACGCCCAGCTAATTTTTTTGATTTATTGTAGAGATGAGGTCTCGCCGTGTTGCCCAGCCTGGTTTCGAACCCCTAGACTCAGGTTATCCTCTCGCCTCTGCCTCCCAAAGTGCTGGGATGACAGGCATGAGCCACCGCGCCCGGCTGTCCAGTCGAATTGTAAAACCAAGTTTATTAGCGAGAAGAAGAGAAGGAAAAAGATTCATGGGAGAAAGACCCACCATGGGTAAATTCCCAAAAAATAAAAACTGTGTTTCTTCTCTCAGCAATGATCTAGATATAACTGTCTAGTTATTGATAAGCTAATGAGGGTGGAACACTGGTCATGGCTGCCCTCTCTGGCTCTGATGGTAGGATGGGGTGGTCTTATTACCACTTCTATGATTTTGATCAGTTAAGGGATGGAGTTGAGTCTTTTTCCTTCAACAGGGAACCTGAAGGATTTTCAATGATTAGGAGCTGAAAGTTTAGGTTGTCTTATTCTTACATCCGATGGGATTTTCTTTTGATTGGCCGAGAGGCTGGGGTAGGCTGCCCGGTTGGCCTGCAGTAGAATGTAATTTTCAAAATGTCTGAACGCTTCCTAAAACCTGCCTATGGGAGATTTATCCATCTACGTCCGACCTGTGCTAGCTACCCTGTCTCAGGTTTCCTGCCTCTCCATCTCACTAGGACAGGTCTCAACAACTACCCCTGTCTGCAGAATGCCCTGTGGTACTCTTTACCAGAGAAGACCCTGGGCAGAGGTGCCAGCTTGGTTAGACCCCTTTCGCTGTGAGATCTGGAAGGAAGGCCACCTCTTCCAAGGCACACTCACTGGCTGAGTTGGTTCCTTGAAAGGGTAGTGACAAAAATGGAATTATTCAATGGCATCATCTTAAGCTAAGGAGTAGCTGTTTTAATGCCACCTAGTTCTGTCATATTCACTTAACATTCTCGGAGGTCGTCATTGGTCAGTGTTTTACAAACCTCTTCCCAGCTTGCTTTGTACTAATTAGTTTTCTATCCCAAGTGTTTGCATCAGAAACGAGTTAACCTAATCAGTCCTTGTTACCTTCCTGACACGGACTCCATCAACATGGACGCAGTCAGGTGACCAGCCCACCAATCTGCCTGCCGTTGGTCACCTGACATCCGTGCCTGTACTTACCTATTCCCTGCATGATAACGTGGATCAGACCACGACCCTGTCACCTTCATGACTTGCCCCCCATTAAAGAGAAGGCTTAAAAGCATTCAACCTCAAGCAGACATTCACCGTTGCTTTGCTAAACTCTGGTGTGGCCACGTGGCTCTTTGAGCACTGGGCAGGCCATGTTTTTCTAAGTTTTGGTCCCCTCCCCCACCTGGGGGACGTGAACTTTCTCTCTCTCTCCCCCTCTCTCATTTACTTTCCAAATAATATATATTTTCAGATCGAATTTCTCTGCAATTCTTGGCATCTTTTGCAAGGCACTGGATCACAGACACTCCCTTCTGGTCAGACCAAAATGGAGGCCCCACTGGAATTGTGACCTACCTTTTTCGGAGGCCCTACTGGGATTTTGACCTATCATTCCTGATATCAGTGCTGCCTGTTTCTAACTTACCCCTTCTCCCCACTGGCCTGCGTAAACCTCGTGGCTCAGCCTAGAGTGTTTATTTAAACAACACCTCATGATCTTATGGTTAAAGTCCATGCGGAGTGTTGTTTCTGGACCATATATTTGGGTCAGGAGGAACTACAGGCCTTACACTATATGATCTCCATGAAAAAAACACCTGTATTAACAAGATTAGATTCCCAAAGAATTGGTCGACATGAGCGATTTCAGTGAGCCCTTAAACACTGAGAACTGAACCTGAACCTTTTTCTCATACCCAGATTCCTAACTAAGAGGCTTGGGGAGTCACAGCCTGATACAGGCTCACCAAACAGGGTTGTATTACCCTGTAGTTTTCCAACCTGACTCTGGTATAACATCACATATCAAAGAAGGAAATCAAAGAATCTTATTGAAAGGGCGGAATGTCAAAATGGGGTCACCTCGGCCATTGCAGGCAGGCAGCTGGGTATATATTTTTGCTTTGTTATAACTACCAATTAGCGGTCTACTTCAGTCAGTAATATTTTATTGCGCAATCAGCTCTGCTAACTTTCTTGCTCCGAAATAAATTTAATGAACTCCACTGTTTAAGGTCACCAATAAGTAAAACTAATAAAACTGTAAGCTCCCCCAGTAACGGGCAATGGAATTTTATAATTAACGTCTTACTCCAAGGATGAGTTTCTAACTATCTTGCATAACAAACCGTTGTTACACCAAGGCAAAAGAAACAAGCTGTTAGGATGACTCCAGCCCTCCTACAATCTTCCCATGAGCAACACACTTCCAGCCAAATGCCTTTTTGTTCCCTAAACCCAAGGACATTCGAAGCTTAGCATTTGTGCCTCGAACCTTTGTTTGACGGACCTCGGACGACTCTCCCTGCCTAGGTTATCAACTGTTTGGTTACTGCCATCATGAACAGCTAATCATCTTAACAACTACACTGAATCATAGACACTCCCTTTTGGTCAGACCAAAATGGAGGCCCCCCTCCCACAATGGGATTCTGACCTACCTTTTTTGGAGGCCCTGCTGGGATTGCTACATTTCACAGGAGCGCTCCTGCTCCCAGTAAAATGAGCTAAATCAGCTAATAAAATCAAATTGCTAACAAAATAATAGTATTAACCCGTTTACTCCATTTTGTTTAAAACTTTCATTTTAGTTGCCTGTCTGACCTAAGAATCAATGCCTTCGTGTGATTACGGCAATGTTCCCGTGACCACAGACCCCCAGCTTTTTCTTCTTTGGGCAGGTCTTGCTGACCGTTTCCTGCTGACTGTTACAAAACTCCTTAGCCATAAGTTCTATGTACTTGTATGCTTTGTTCACTGAAATCAAATGTTACGCTTTGCAAAACCCCATTGGTACATTTTCATATTTTGTTCTTGTATTCTGTTAGTGACCTAACCAAGGTAACTCCATTGTGTAATGTTTTTTCTACCTTGTCTCTATGTAACGATCTTAAACTATATCTTGTTGGAAGAACTCCACGAACTTTCCAGGCACCGGCTATACCTAGGACATGAAATTAATCAAAAATTCCCATTCGGGTTGCCAAGTTGTTAGTTAATAGTTGCTAGGGTCACTAAGTTGCTATGTAGCCAATACTGCAAATTTTACCTATAAAAACTTGTCACAAGCTGCACTAGTTTGTCAAGAGTTTTTTTCCTGGCGTTTGCCTGCTCTTGACCCCTGCGTTAATAATAAAAACCTCATAATTAATTAGACTCAGCTTGCTGGCCTGACTTCTTCTCGCTTACTGGATCATAACACCAGCCTTCTCAAGGAAGCCTTATAAGTACCCAGCTTCAAGCATTGAGTGCCAAACACTTCTCTGGTGCTCAGCCCTCTCTTCAATCTTGAGGAGGTGGATCCACCCTTTCCCTCTAATTTACCTTCCAACACAAACTTTTTCTAACCTACTCCTTGTACAATTCTTTGCCTCTCTCACACAGCACTGGATCACACCACTCCACCCCAGCTGGTCTAACCTACCACTGGAATATATATATATATTTTTAACCTAACATGTAGGGTCCTGAAAAGCCATCTCTTGTGGATTCCCGAACCTTGTAAGACATCTGTCTATCCTCTCTGAAGTCTGTCACGTGTAGGACTTCATCTATATATCCACAGATCTAGAGTATTTCCACCCTTTGTCTTAGCAAAACATTTTATCTCCTGCTGAGAACTACATCTTACCAGGCAAGGAATCTTTAAACCCAACTATGACCTGCAGGCCCCCGCTTGGAAATGTCCCTCCTTCCCTCTCCAAACCAATGAGAATCTCACATGGATTGATTTATGGTTGTTGTAACTTTTGATACCCTAAAACTGTATGTAACCAAGCCGCCATTTGGCTGCAGAAGACACATTCTCACAGCCTCCTGGGATGGGTATACCCAGGCTTAGGTCCTCAAGTTTGGCTCAAGAACATACCGTCTTGAATATTGTACAGAGTTGTGGCATCCTTTCATGAACAACACATAAACCAGATCCCCCAAATGGGGTCATTCGAACAAGAAGGAAGCCTGGCATGGTGGCTCGTGCCTGTCATCCCAGCCTTTTGGGAGGCAGAGGAGAGAGGGTTGCCTGAGCCCATAGGTTCGAGACTAGCCTGGGCAACAGGGTGAGACCTCATCTCTACAACAAATCAAAAAATTTGCTGGGAGTGGTGGCACATGTCTGTGTGAGAGACAAACTCACCCATCCAAAATCAAAGGATGGACACAGAGAGACGGAGTGCAGCAAAAATGAGACTTTAATGATGGTCTTGCAAGATTGGGTGTCTGGTGGGCAGACACATCCAAAGCAGTTACAGCAAGCAATTTATTCCCTAGCAAGCAGGTCCCTCCCCCGGTTCCTCACAGACCAAGGGCCATGGGGTCACAAACTTTCCCAAACGTCACCTAGGAGTCTTTGGTCCAAAGAAGGTTAAAATACTATTTGATTGGAGGGTTTTTCCTCCTTTCTCAGTAAGTTCCATTTCCACAAGACAAGATGACCACCAGACACCCAATCTTGCAAGACTGTCTCCTCTGCCTCCCAAATGCTGGGATGACTGCCTCCCTTTGTTCTGTCTTCTGGTCACATCAGTAGTGAATCATTTATTGTCAATATTCAATGAGGTGACTGTTATTAGTCTCCCTTTGTTTGGTCTTTGGGTCATGTCAGCAGACTTCCTTCCGTTTTACGAAAATGAATCATCTATTGTCTTTCACACTTCCTACCTCTTCTTTTTCATCGGATTCATTTTGATTTTATTCTTGTTTTGTGTGTTGTCCTTTAAACAAGTCAAGTCAGTATTGACTCCCCTTCTCATGACTTATTTTTTTTTTAATCTAAGAGTAGAAGGTTATTTTGTGCATAAGTCATGGGCATTTGCTTGTCTATAGCTGTTTCGGTGAGCCTTTGGGCCAGGCCCTTCATACCTAGGGATAACACATCACCCAGCGGTGCTTAAAATCTCTTCAACTATAACCAGAGATGTTCAAACAGAGGCAGCCACACTTTCTCATTTTCCAAACCATCCTTCTAGCCAATCTGCAAAAGGATCGTTGATACCAGCATTTTCAGTCGGTTTATTGGCCAGGGTTGTTGGCCCCTGCAATGTCTTAGTGACTGTCCCATCTGGGGCAGTGTTATTTGAAACAAAAGTGCAACATTTTTCTCCCAGCATGACACAAACACCTCCTTTTTCTGCTAACATTATGCCCAAGGCTATTCTATTTTCCCAGGCTCTCCTGTTGGTAGCATCCGCTTGGCTAGCTACTCCTTGAAGGACATCCCTAGTATAGTTTATAAATCTTTGTGGATTATAGCAAATATAATTCATTCCATCTACATTTTTACTAATAGTGGACTACCAAAAGAGTGCTGACTTAAACCCTGTGGCAGTTTGGCTTCCAGCCTTGAATTCATTAGGGGTTTCCCTGGGAAGTCCATGGAGTCAAAGTACACATTTGAGTTCAAGGACCCCTGAAGTGCTCTTCAAGATCGACGAGGAGTCTGAGGGCTCTTGGATGTGGGATGGAACACCAGGGTAAACGGAATAACCAACTGGGCCAACGTGTATTATCCCGGTGTCCAGTTGAACAATAAGTCACGCAGGCTTTTCCCTCCGCAATGCCACTAAACTTCCACTCGGGAGATGTAAAAGTTAGCAGAATCACCACTGGACTCACCAGAGACACTTCGGATGTGGGTGCAGGTTATGAGATCACTGACAGCTTCCCTGAACCCTTCCCGCTGCCTGGAGAAGCAAGAGGAGTGGGACTGCCCTTGGATCTGATCTCTGTGATGCAGAGGGAAAAGCAAGGACAGGCTCTTACAAGCCTCATTTTTTTCTTGGTATAGATCCATCATGCAATTCGTCCCAGTGGGGTCTGTGTCTCAGGCTACCTGTGCCTGTGACCACCCTGCAGCAAATGCATGACAATAACCCTTATTTAAGGCAAGCACTGAGTATTTAACCCATCCTACCTGGGCACTGGTGTCTCCTTAACCTGCTTCAATTTTTAGGGTTTGCCTAAGATCCTGAACCTCAATTATAGTTGCCCTTTTAGGATCATTGCCGGGGCGCTATCCTTGATTATGGGATGTCTAGTTGGTACTGGGCTAGTTGCATTCTTTTTTTTTTTAAATTATAAAGACGTGGGGTACAATTCAGGGTTAGTTATATAAACATTGATCATGCAGGCACCCTTGTTGATGAGGTATGCCCTCTGTCCCCTAGCAGTTTCCCTCAACTGCCAATTCCACCCCCCTCCCCTGACAGTTTCCCACTACTGCCAGTCCCTTTTTTATAATATTATAATTGTTGAAGTTCTGCTTATGAGTGAGAACATATGGTACTCTGCTCTTTGTTTCTGTGATAGATCACTGAGTATGATCAACTCCAAATCCATCCAAGTTGCTGCCAAGTCCATATGTTTGTCCTTCTTCATGGCTGTGTAATATTCCATTGTGTCTATGTACCACATTTTCTTTATCCAGTCCAGCTTCGATGGGTCACATGGTTGGTTCCATGTTTTTGCTATTGCAAATAGAGTTGCAACAAACATATGTGGGCAGGTATCGTTTTTGTAGAATGACATCTTATATCCAACTAGCCTAAGGGCGAGTCATCTCGCCGGATCCATCCCTGAAATGTATGGAACCCAACCACTACACTCTTCACGCTACTTCAAGACTACTGCCCAGAAGTCACGCACTGTTTATAGTCCGCAAGACAGGTTTACATTGTAAAAATTTGACAGTTCTCTCTGGTGGGACCTCTTGATGGAGGTGCAATTTATCCCTGAGGGCTTAAACATCCGATCTTGCCTCTTGCTGGCCCAGAAGTCCAACCTTGGAACTGTGTGGTCCACCAAACATCGTCCCAACTCATACATGGACAGAGGGGCTGACCTGGCCTGGGGTCAGGGCACAGATAGTTATCCTCGTGGGAAAATCATCTTTGATTATTTGAATGCCTGCCAGATAATATTTGACATGCATCAGATCTGACATTTGACATGCATCAGATCTGATCGTTTGGAGCGCTGAAATCTTAGTTCCATTAATTACAAGCTTGACAGGACGCCCCCATCTCCTTAGACTTTGGTACATCCTCATGAAGTGCTCCTGTGTCTCCCCGCCACCAGCTGGGAGATTCCACATCAAGAATAACATGATGATTCCTTTCATGGTTGGGTCCTCCCTAACCTGACCTTAAGAGGCTGGCCTGCCTTTTGAGACACTTCCCGCCTATCCTCAGATTCCCAGGAGTCCTTAGGGGCCCTTTTGATCCTAGTATAATGAGGGAGTCTATCCCTTCTCTGCTATTCAGGCAGCAGTCTTAGTGGTCAGGAGCACTTGATAAGGACCTTTCCAGTTCGGTGGAAGCTTGTCCTCTCTCCAGGTCTTGACCGGCACCAAGTCACCAAGCTGGAAGTGATGAGTCACAAACTCAAGAGGAGGAATCTGAACAAGAAGCCCTTTTAGCCTGAGGGAAGAGAAGGCAGAGGAGATGGTCGGTATATACTCGGTCAGGGACCTGTCTTTCGTCTCCACAGTGGGCAAGTCTGTTGCCCTCCCTAAGTATGGCAACCTCTAGGTAACTCATAGGGTGACAAGCCCAGATCTTTTCGAGGAGCTTTCCTGGTTCTGAGACGAGCCACAGGGAGGCACTTAGTTCAGGGCAACTTAGTTTCTAGCACTAATTTGGTCAAATGTTTTTCAAGAGTTTGATTTATTCTTTCTACTTTTCCTGAGGACAGCGGATGCCAAGGCGCATGAAAGTCCTAATGCACCTGGAGTGCCCCAATTATCCCTTGTGACGCCTTTGAGGTAAAGTGACTTCCATGATCCAAGTTCATGCTTCCTGTTAGGCTGAATCTAGGAATCACCTGTTCCAAAAGCAGCTTTATTACTGACCCCATGGTAGGCCTCCACCGATCCAGTGAGCCGGTCAACAACTGCTGGTAGATATTTGAGTTTCTAGCCTTAAGCATTTCAGTAAAGTCAGTTTGGATACTTTGGAATGGCCTCAGCTCTGGGTGTCTTCCCCCTTTCACTGGCTTTCTAATAACCTTGCTGTTTATCTTCCAACAGGTGATACATCTTTGGCAGAACTGTTTGGCAATGGTGTATATGCCCACATACCCATAAGTTTTTAGAAGTGCATCACAGTCGGGCTCGGTGGCTCAGCCTGTAATCCCGCGCCTTGGGAGGCTGAGGTGAGTGGATTGCCTGAGCCCGCGGGTTCGAGACCCGCCTGGGCAACTTGGCGAGACCTCATCTCTACAATAAATCAGAAAATTAGCCGGGCGTGGTAGCACACGCCTGTAGTTCCAGGTACTTGGAAGGCTGAGGCAGAAGGA
>CAUYQG010130988.1:0-21525 GCA_963574415.1 Tarsius wallacei
ATCAGTCGGGCGTGGCAGCGCGTGCCTGTAATTCCGGCTACTCGGAAGGCTGAGGCGGAAGTATCGTCGGAGCCCGGCGGGTCGAGGCTGCGGTGGCCGGGAGCATGCACTCTAGTGTGGGAGATGGAGTGAGACTCCAACTCAAAAAAAAAAAAAATTAGCTGAGTGTGGTGTCAGGCACTTGTAGTTCCAGCTACTTGAGAGGCTGTGGTGGGAGGATTACCTTGAGCCCAGGAGGTTAAGGCTGTGGTGATCCCTGATTATTCCACTGCACTCCAGTCTGGGTGACAGCAAAAAAAAAAAAAAAAAAAAATCAAGTAACATATGTGTTTTGCATTGACTTCAGTTGGGCAGCACTGTTCAAGCAACTGAACGTTCATGGAGTTGCTATGGTTTGAGGTGGGGTAGACTGTCCATAAACCAAGTAGGATGTGGGGGTAGACCAAGAGTTCAGTTCTGGAAGTGTTGAATTTGAGGTGTATGATAAACATCCAGTAAGAGGTGACAAACAGACTATTGGATAGACATGTCCAGAGTTTGGGGAGAGGTCTGAGCTGGAGATCCTAATTTGGGAGTTGTCAACATTTAGAGGGCGTGCATAGCTGGGAGGATTAGAGGTAGAGAAGAGGGCTGAGCTCAGCATCCCAGAGCACTCCTGCATCACAAGGTTTGGGAAAAGAGGAAGGATCAGCAAACCAGATGGAAAAGAAATGACTGGTGACATAGAAAAACCCAGGAGAGTGTGATGTCACAGGAGCCAAGTGAGGAAAGTGGATGAGGAAGGGGGAGAGGCCAACTGTATCATATACTGCTAAGAGGTCTGCGGCTAAGATAGGACTGAGAATTGATCCTGGAATCGGCACATGAGGTCACTGGGGGCCTTGGCAAGTGTGGTCTTGGGGGGAAGACCTGACCAAAATGGGTTTTGAGAGACAATGGATGGAGAGGAGTTAGCAACGTATCGACCGTGTTTTTGGGGAGTTTTTCTGAAAAGAACAGCAGAGAATTGGGCCGGGCTCGGTGGCTCAGCCTGTTATCCCAGCACTTTGGGAGGCCAAGGCAAGTGGATTGCCTGAGCCCTCGGGTTCAAGACCCACCCAGGCAACTTGGAGAGACCTCGTCTCTACAATAAGTCAAAAATTAACTGGATGTGGTAGCGCGCGCCTGTTGTTCCGGCTACTTGGAAGGCTGAGGCGGAAGGATCGCCGGAGCCCAGCAGGTCGAGGCCACAGTGGCCGGAAGCATGCCACTGCACTCTAGTCTGGGTGACAGAGTGAGACTTCAACTCAAAAAAAGAAAAAAAAAAGCTGGGCTCGGTGGCTCAGCCTGTAATCCCAGCGCATTGGGAGGCTGAGGTGAGTGGATTGCCTGAGCCCGCGGGTTCGAGACCTGCCTGGGCAACTTGGCGAGACCTCATCTCTACAATAAATTTTAAAAAAATGAGCTGGGCGTGGTAGCGCACTCCTGTAGTTCCAGCTACTTGGAAGGCTGAGGCGGAAGGATCACCAGAGCCCAGCAGGTCGAGGCCACTGCACTCCAGTCTGGGCGACGGAGTGAGACTCCAACTCAAAAAAAGGAAAAAAAGAAAAAAAGAAAAGCAGAGAGTTGAAATAATTGTTGCTAATGGAAGTAGAGACAAGCAAAGGGCTTTTCACAGGATGGAATGCTATGTAGGTTTGTAGGTGAATAGAAATGGTCTGGTAGAGAGGGACAATTAGCTATGCAGGGGAGAGAAAGGGGGACAGTCTGGAGCAATACCTTTGTGTAGGTGATGAGAACAGGATTAAGTGCACAGAGGAGGGTCTGGCTTTAGACAGGAGTGTTTATTATAGTCACAGGAGGAAAGCAGAACATGTGCATGGAATTGGGTAGTCATGGCACTTGGAGTCTGTGGGGGTTCTCATCTAATGAGTTCAACTCAGTGACGTAGGAAACAAATAGGGTAGAATAGTGGTTCTCAACCTTAGCTGTCCCAGAGCCTGGGGGACTTTTAAAACTAACAGGTGCCTGGGCCCCACACCCAGAGATTCACGTTTAAGTGCTGGTGTGAAGCTCATGTACTGGTATTTTTTAAAGTTTACCAAGTGATTTTGTGCTGTTGAGGCTGAAAGCCACTGGAAAGTGATAGAGAGTAAGAGAGGAATCTATTCAGGAAGACCTCTCTGAGAAGATGACATAAGCAAAAACTTGAAGGGTGAGAAAAGGCAGCCCAGGGAAGCAGAGAAGGAAACATGTTCTAGGCAGGGGGAACTAAAAGAGAGAGGAGAGTGCAGCTGGACTGTGGTGAGCAAGGGAGAGGTGACACAGAATAAGGTCTCACTGTACAAGTTCTTCCAGCTCATGGTAAAAAATGTGGGTTTAACCTAAGTGTCCATGGGACATTATTGAAAGTCTTCGTGCAGGAGAATGAAATAGTCTCATTTGCTGTGGAAGAATGGATTGTGGGAGGCAGGGGAAGAGTGAAAGCAGGTGGCCAGTTAGGCAGTTCACATCACCCTGGTGCGAGCTACTGGGAACTTGGTCCAGGGAGAGAAGGTCAAGAACTTTCTGGAGAAAGAATCAGTAAGATGTATTGATTAGCTCTGGGCAGCTATGGCAGGGAACCGTCTACACAGCCCTTCCCCAACTTTTCCACCCAAGTAATGCTAATGGTAGCATGGACTGAAATGTTCCTAGCAAAAATTCCAAGTGTGCTCAAGGAAGGAGCTCCAGGCTAATCATTTGGGTCCCCACCCTTCCTATTCGCATTTGAGAAGCAGATCCAGTACCTGCCAGACATTCTCTTAGATGCTGTGGGTGGGGCTGGAGAAATTACAAAGTGGGTACCTAGGGTCCTGTGTCTCATGTGTGTCCCTCCCTGTCTTGGCTCAGCAGGCAGGATCTGGAGGCACGGGAAGATGCTGGCTATGCCAGCCTTGAGCTACCTGGAGACTCCACCCTCTCACTGCCCAACCTAGACACAGAGGAGACCAGTGATGACCTCATTTCACCCTATGCCAGCTTCTCCTCTACAGCTGATCGCCCCATGCCCCTACTCAGCGGCTGGCTAGACAAGCTCTCCCCTCAGGGGTGGGGCTGCTGGGAGGGGAAGGGAGGGGAGGGAGGCTGGGAGGTAGTGGCGGTGGGGCAGGTGCCGAGTGCTCCTCTGATCACCCTAGCTCCATACAACCCCAAGCACTGATCTTGGTCTCTTGCATCCTTAGAAACTATGTCTTCCAGAGACGCTTTGTGCAGTTCAACGGGAGGAGTCTGATGTACTTTGGCAGTGACAAGGTGGGGGATGGGGAGATGTTACATGGAAACTAGGAAGAGGGAAAGGGAGAGGGAGGGCTGAGAGAGGCTCAGGGTGGGAAGGAGGGAAGCCCAAGGTAGGAGGGTGGTCACCACATGACTTATGCCAGCACTAAAAGCAGTTGGCTGATTGGGTGCTGATCTTGTAAAAGTTGTTGCTAATGTTCACTATCTGGGGAATGGGCCACCTGAGACCCAGTCCCCACCACTACCCAATACATCCATGACACGAACATGTGCATGTGTACCTCCTGAATCTGAAATAAATGAATAAATAGCTGGTGCTGGACCCAGGGGTTGGCACCCATAGCTCAGTTCCTGACCCCATGGGTCATTGGGCTCTTTCTCCAGGACCCCTTCCCCAAGGGTGTGATCCCTCTGACCGCCATTGAGATGACCCGCAGTAGCAAGGACAACAAGTTCCAGGTCATCACTGGCCAGAGGGTGTTTGTGTTCCGCACCGAGAGCGAGGGTGAGAGCCAGGGCCCCTGGGTCAGGGCGGGAGGGAAGGAGAATGTGTAAGGAGGACACTGCCACCGACCTGCTTCCCACCCCCACCAGCTCAGCGGGACACGTGGTGCTCTACGCTGCAATCCTGCCTGAAGGAACAGCGCCTTCTGGGCCTCTCCCGGCTCCCCCAGCCACCCCGACCCATCCGCATGGGCATGTTAGAGCTGCGTGGACACAAGGCCAAGGTGTTTGCTGCCTTGAACCCAGGAGAACTGGCGCTGTACAAGAGTGAGCAGGTGAGAAGACCCAGGCCAGGGCTAAGGGGCCTGGCCTAGGCCTTTCTGGTGCCTCACAGTGCCCATCCCAACCCCACCAGGCCTTCTCTCTGGGCATTGGGATCTGCTTCATTGAACTGCAAGGCTGCAGTGTCCGGGAGACCAAAAGTCGAAGCTTTGACCTGCTCACACCCCATCGTTGCTTCAGGTGGGTCCTGGACTGGTGGGAGGCAAGGCTGGGGAACTTTTGGGGGAGGCACAAAGGTGCAGAGAACTGGAAGCCTTCTCAGCGGGATGTCAGTGGATATGCACAGAGGGAGTCCAGTGAGCAGGTTTGAGATGTCAGGAGGGTCTGGGCTACCCCAGGTGTGGCCTGTGGTGGCTCCTTCAGAAATGGCCAGCGGGATGGGACATGGCAGGGAGGTCCATGCCCACGGACTGGCTGTCCACCCCTCAGCTTCACAGCCGAGTCTGGGGGGTCTCGGCAGAGCTGGGCGGCCACTCTGCAGGAAGCAGTAACCGAGACCCTGTCTGACTACGAGGTGGCTGAGAAGATCTGGTCCAATCGGGCAAACCGGCACTGTGCGGACTGTGGGGCATCCCGCCCAGACTGGGCTGCTGTCAACCTGGGGGTGGTCATCTGCAAGCAGTGTGCGGGTGAGGGCTGGGGTCTTAAACCCAAATGGGGAGCGGGAGGGGGCTGGGACAGGAGTGCTCAGGGTGCCCATGCCACATGCCCCTCACACCCTGACAGGTCAGCACCGGGCCCTGGGTTCCGGGATCTCCAAGGTACAGAGCCTGAAGCTGGACACGAGTGTCTGGAGTAACGAGATCGTGCAGGTGAGGGGTCCAAAGAGGGAGAGGGTGGGAAGGGTGGGAGGGAGCATCCAAAAACAGTCCTTGGGCTCACCCCCACCAGCTCAATGGGCCACACTCAGCTGGATTGGAATGTCTGGGGATTCTTGAGCCTGCCTCTGCCCCCTGTCGTCCTACAGTTGTTTATTGTCCTGGGAAATGGTCGTGCCAACCGCTTCTGGGCGGGGGCCCTACCCCCAGGTGAGAGGCTGCATCCAGATTCGACCCCCGGCCCCCGGGGAGAGTTCATCTCTCGAAAGTACCGGCTGGGTCTCTTCCGGAAGCCCCACCCTCAGTATCCAGATCATAGCCAGCTTCTCCAGGTAGGAGGGACAGGTTGACCTGATCTAGGGGGTCGGGAAGTAGTCTCTGAGTCGGGATGCCTAAACTTGGGTAGTGGGGGCTGTTTTGGTGATCAGAGAGCTGTCTCCAGGGGTCTTAGTATGGGTTTGGGGGCTGACAGGAGCCCTCCCCTCCCTGCAGGCACTGTGTGCAGCCGTGGCAGGACCCAACCTGCTGAAGAACATGACCCAGTTGCTCTGTGTTGAGGCC
Organism: Tarsius wallacei; assembly: GCA_963574415.1. NCBI lineage: Eukaryota > Metazoa > Chordata > Mammalia > Primates > Tarsiidae > Tarsius > Tarsius wallacei. Next base: position 5,424 of record CAUYQG010130988.1, read on the forward strand.
TTCGAAGGCCAGGAGCCCTGGTCCCCTTCAGCCCTTGATGGCAGCTTCCCTGGCCTCCTGCCCCCAGGTCATTTCTCAAGTGCCTCTGTTTTCTCCCCCTAGGGAATTCTCAGTCCCAAGTTGTGATTTGATCCTTCTAGGGGACCCTGATTACCCCATCACAATGGTCCAGCTGTGGCAGCTTCCAGCCCCTCAGATCCTCCAGGGTCTATTTCCTAATGTCATGAGATAACTGATGATGGTCATGGGTTTATGGTCAGGGTGGGTTTGGCTTTTCCAGGTGCTAGTGCAGGCCCATTCTGGCAGGGTCAACCCATAGGTCAGGGGGACAGTCTGATCTCTCAAAGAAGCGATCAGCTTAATAACATTGGTTCCATTGTCAGGCCAGAGGAACTGAGACACTTTCAGGACGGCCCATACTCTCAGGTGTCTGCCCAGAGCTAACTGCCTGGTGGGGAGAGGCAGTGGGCAGGGTCTGGGCTAGAGGTCTCCCTGTCTCATTCACCCCCTGCCACTCACTTTTGCAATCTGGGTCGTGAGTAATCCAACTCCATGGAGCTCCGGGCGGGTGGATTGGGGTCCCACTGTCTTTCTCCCCTCAACCCCTTCCTTAAAATGAGTCAGACCATCCCATTGCACTGGCCTGACCTGACTGCTTCTCCTTTCCCTTGCAGACCCCTCCCCTGGTGTGTACAATGAGGTGGTGGTGCCTGCCACTTACAGCGGCTTCCTGTACTGTGGGCCCATCAGCAACAAAGCTGGACCCCCACCCCCTCGCAGGGGCCGGGATGGTGAGGGGTGGGCAAAGGGATGGGAGGATCCAGGGGCAGAAAATAGGCAGGTATGAGTGTACCACAGAGAGACAGGGAGGAGATGGCTGGGATGGGAAAGGGGGGGGGGTCATGCCATAGGGAGGGTCCAGGGTGCAGGGGTGAGAGAAGGACCACACCAGGCGACAGCATTGAGTGGTCATTAAGAGCATCTGCTCTGAAGTCAGACTGGGTCAAATCCCAGCTCCGCCGCTTGCTCCTTCCTACCTATGCGACTTGGGCAAGTTACTCAAACTGAGCCTCAGTTTCCTGAGCTGCAGAACAAGATAGGATATGACCTCATGGGGCTCTTGTGAAGATTATGTAGGATCCTACATAGGCAGAGGACTTGGCACGGAATAGATATCTGGTAAATGGGAACTGTTACAGCAGAGGTCGAGGTCTGCTGTCCCCCAACATCTTGTTCCCTCTCAGCCCCTCCCCGCCTGTGGTGTGTGCTGGGAGCAGCTCTGGAAATGTTTGCCTCAGAAAGCAGCCCTGAACCCCTCAGCCTCATACAGCCCCAAGATGTTGTATGTCTGGGTGTGAGCCCCCCACCCACTGACCCTGGTGACCTTGACAGGTAACAGACCCTGTGTGCCCCCTGAGCTTCCCTTCGCTCTTCCCAGCCCCCAGCTGGTGGTCCCCTCATTGGCCTCCTCTCTTCTCCCTGACTTCGTCTTCTCTCCAGGTTCCCCTTTTCCTTTGAGCTCATCCTCACTGGGGGGAGGGTCCAGCATTTTGGCACAGATGGAGCTGACAATCTGGAGGCCTGGACGAGCGCCGTGGGCAAGGTGAGATAGCCGAGACCCTGCACAAAGTTCAAGGGTTCCTGGTGCTCACCTGCTTCCATCCTGTCCTTTCTTATTGCCACAGCCATTTCCGCCATTTCCTCAGCAGTGAAGGTTGACCAAGTGCTTGTTCTGTGCCCAGTCCTGCGTTAAGCATTGCCCACTCGATACCTCATTTAATTTTCACAACAACCCTCAGAGGTAGGGATGATTAAATATTCTACACATAAGGAAACTAGGTGTTAGAGGTTATGAAGTCACTTCGTCAAGTTCACAGAGCTAGAAGGCAACAGAGCCCCAGGACTGAAAATCAGGCCTCTGTGTGCAAAGCTTGTACCCAAACCTCACTGTGCCGTGGCCTCTCACAAAGAAACTGCCCCTGACTTCCGCTACCCTCCCTCTGGTTCCCGGCTCTCTAGCAGGCCCAGAAGCAAAGCTTCTCCATTCCCAGACAAGCCGATCCCTCCATCCTGTCTGCATTCCCGGAGCTAAAAGTTCAGTCCCTGGAGTCAGACACCCCACAGTGCTCAGCCTTGTGAGCTTTTCCATATCTGAGTGGGCGTAAAAGACTCAACCCCTAGGGTTGAGGATTATGTGGCATGTGAGGCCCCCACACAGCCAGCCCTCAATATGTGGGTGTTGAAATAAAGATGGTAGTGATGATGATGATGACGACGACGACAGCCTCCCATCCTAAGAAAGCTTCTCCCTAAGCTCTGTTCCACCTTCAACTTTTCACCCTGGCGCCCTCTTTCCTTTCTTGACAACATCTCAGAGTTGTGTGCAGTCTGCAGTTCCTCCTTAACCTCCATATTCTCCTGACGTGCTGCCCTGCAGGTCACCGAGGCCTTCCTGTTTCCCAACTTCGAGGCCACCTTCTGACCTCACTAGATCATGTCTGCCCGTAGCAAATGCTCTGTTCCTGGCTTCTGACTCTATTCCCCCAGGCCTTCTATAACTCCTCGCACTAACAGCTTGTCTTCATACCCTTTCAGGGTTCTGTCGTGGCAACTCCCAACCAGGTCTAAGTCTCTGCTTATTATCATCTATGCTTTCCAAAAATCGAGCCTATCCTTTAGGGCAGTGCTGCCCAAAGGGTGCTGTGAAGACTGTCACACTCTATTGGTCCATGGACTATTTTTATGGTCTGTGACAGGATAAGCACATAACTTGAGAGGAAGCACTTAGAGTCTTCTGTAGCAATTTGACAGAGTAATTTTATGTGTTGAATCTAATTATAAAAATTAAGGGCTTGTATGTCTTTGTTTTTTCATCTCGGTTTTCTAGCAATTCATTTTTATTGTTTTAAATGAAAATACAGGATTGGTTAGTGACAGGTTATAACTCTTTTAAAATTAGAAAAAAGGAAAAAGCCATTGGTCCTTTACCATGGGTGGTTTGAGAGGCATTGCTCTGCGGTCGACCTCAAACATTCCTTCCTCCATGAAGCCTCTCTCCAGCTCCTGGGTGGTGGGATTTCCCAGGGCATCATGACTCTTCAGTTGCAGCATTTTGGCAGTAAAGAATGGGTATTCTTTCTTACCTCCACACCTCGGTTAAAGGCACAAGGCTGCCGCATGGCGGTCTTCTCTCCATTGACTGGAGCAGATTGAATTAAACTGAGTTTCTTTCCTGTCTTCCCCCATCCATCTCCATCTCTTCTTTGGTCTCTCCTTTGCCCTCTCCCCACCCCTTTCCATTCCTCTTTTTCCTGATTTCTCGTCACATCTTTCTCTGCTTTCCCCTATCCCTCTCACTCTCATTTCTCTCACCCCTTGTCTCTCCTGTCCCCCCACCTGCCTCTGCAGTGGTTCTCCCCGCTGAGCTGTCACCAGCTTCTGGGCCCTGGACTTCTGCGACTGGGCCGCCTGTGGCTGCGATCCCCCTCCCACACAGCCCTGGCCTCTGGTCTCTGGCTGTCAGGGTTTGGCCTCCTTCGTGGTGACCACCTCTTCCTGTGTCCAGCACTTGGCCCCGGCCCCCCAGCCCCCGAGGACATGGTGCATCTGCGGCGGCTACAAGAGATCAGTAAGCAGGGGTGGAGACAGGGATAAAGGGTGGCTATAGGTGGGTGGGAGTAGACCTTTTTTATTTGGGGGTTCCTATGGGAAGCAGTGAAACAGTGGCTTCAGGCACAAGCTCTGAAAGGAAACTGCCCAGATTTAGACCCCATCTTCATCACTTCCTATTCCTGTGGACAAGTTACTTAGCCTCTCTGTGCCTTATTTTCCTCATATTTAAAATGGGCACAATAATAAGATCTTCCTCAGAGGGTTGTAATGAGGTTCAAATAGGGCAGTGCTTATCATGGAGCCTGGCAGGAGGCATCTTACAAGTGCTCAGTAAATGTATGTTACAAATGCAGTTATTATTTGGAGTCACTTGCTGGTTGTGTCCTGGGAGAGAGGACTGGGTACCCTCACTGCTTTCCTTTATCCTGAAAGAGGAACAGCATAGGACTGTTTTTAGGACTTTGGGAACAAGAGACCTGGGTTTGAGCTAAACTTTGCCATCTTATAGCAAGTAATCTGAGGCAAGTTACTTAACCCTTCTGAGCTTTCATGGCTCACGTGTAAAATGGAGATAATAGTACATAACTCATAGGAGTTAATGGAACATCGTAAGGCTCCTGGCCTGGCACCTATATACCCTCAGCACTTTATCAATAGTAGTCACTGATGGTGTCTGATAATTCTCCCAGGTGTCGTCTCTGCAGCTGACACCCCCGACAAGAAGGAGCATTTGGTCCTAGTGGAGACAGGAAGGTAAATATTGCCCCATCCTTGGCTCGGGCCCCCCTTTTCTGAAGCCCAGCCCAGTTCTCCACCCTGGTCTGCAGGACCACTGTCCACTTCCTCAAAGTTGCTTACCCCATTCGAGGAGTTTCTGGGTTGGGTGTTGTTGCCCCCTGCTGGTGGCTCTGGGAAGTCGGGTCTCTGGTCCCAAGACCCTCTCTGGAGCTGCTCTAACTCCCACCTCTCGGGTCTCAGGACCCTGTATCTGCAGGGAGAGGGCCGGCTGGACTTCTCAGCATGGAACACAGCCATTGGGGGGGCAGCTGGTGGGGGCGGCACAGGGCTGCAGGAGCAGCAGATGAGCCGGGGTGACATCCCCATCATCGTGGATGCCTGCATCAGTTTTGTCACCCAGCATGGTGAGTGGGCACAGGCTGATCCTGAGCCAATAGGGGGATGGTGTGGAGAACATGGGCACAGCCAGCGTCGGGGATGGATTACCGGGAAGAGCTTTGCCTCTGGACACCGCAGCCTGACACCACCTAGGCATAAGACTCTTGGCAAGCTGTTTTGCTTTTCTGAACCTCGGTTTCCTCATCTGTAAAATGAACTAACAGTCCTCATTTCCCAGGAAAATTGTGATGATGAGAAAATGTCTGTCAAGATTGAGCTCAGGGACTGGCAGGGAGTAAGTGTAGTTTATTTAGAAAGTAAATGGGGTGAGGGGAGAGAAGAGCTTCACCTCCCCAAGGTAGGGGAGGGGGCCCAAACTAGGAAAACCTGGTGGCCATAGCTCAAAGGGCCATGTGGCCGGACCAGAGTTTAACAAAGCCATGGCAAATGGCTGCTTGAAGTTGAATGCTTTTAAACCTTCCTTTTGGTAGGGAACGGGTCATTAAGGTGACTGGGTGGTGGTCTATTCCATGTCATCATGAAGGGCAGGTAAGCACAAGTACTGATATCAGGTGATGGACAGCAGGCAGATGGGTTGGTTAGTCACCTGACTGTTGCCATGTTGATGGAGTCTGTCTGTGTCATGAAGGTCACAAAGGGCTGATTAGGTTAACTTGGGTCTTATGGGTAGAGGCAAATATTGGGAACAGGGACAAAGGTCAGTCTTCTGCTTCCTGCTGGATAGGGGTGTAGAGATGTCCTTACCTGTACCAGTGGGTTTGACACCTACTACAGGAGTCCAGGCAATTCCCACTATTGTGCCAGTGAATTCCTGAGTCCATATGTGGATGTCCTCACAGCTTGTCTTCAAGTTTCTTCACAATGATTGACATGCCAAAGAGGTTGAATCCCAGGTAACCTCCATTCTGGATATGGGAAATTGACATCTCTCTGTTTTTTTTGTTTGTTTGTTTGTTTTTTGAGTTAGAGTCTCACTCTTGTCGCCCAGGCTGGAGTGCAGTGGCACGCTGACGGCCACCGCAGCCTCTACATGTTGGGCTTAGGTGATCCTTCCACCTCAGCCTTCCAAGAAGCTGGAACTACAGACACATGCCACCATGCCTGGCTAGTATTTACGATTTATTGTAGAGACGAGGTCTCACCAAGTTGGCCAGGCTGGTCTTGAACCCCCAGGCTCAGGCAATCCTCTCGCCTTGGCCTCCCAAAGTGCTGGGATTACAGGCTGAACCTCAACCTGCTGGGCTTAGGTGATCCTTTCACCTCAACCTTCCAAGAAGCTGGAACTACAGACACTCGCCACCACGCCTGGCTGGTTTTTATGATTTATTGTAGAGACGAGGTCTCACCAAGTTGCCTGGGCTGGTCTCAAACCCCTGGGCTCAGGCAATCCTCTCGCCTTGGCCTCCCAAAGTACTGAGATTACAGGCTGAGCCACTGTGCCCAGCCAACATCTCTTCTTTTGATGGGAGGAGGGGTGGTATTGACCTTCTGCCTTGACAGGGAAATATTACCTGGTCTGCAGGCAGTTCAGGAGGAGGGTGTGGGGAAGTTGTGGCTCCTGCTTTTGTTTCTTATCCCACCCTAGAGAAAAACTGAATTGAGAACCGATGATGTTGTAGTTACATTCCAGACAAAGCTGAGGTGACAGGGAGGGGTCTGTTCCACATAGCTTGTTGCAGGTGATTAGAGTAAGAGCAAGTAGTAGAGAAAAGGATCCAAGCACCTTGTCTTTCTCCACAGAGAGAGACTCATGTTGGAAAAGAGGAGAGTGAGAGACAGCGAGAGTACAGCAAATCTTGGTGGGGCCTCCAAAAATGTTAGTTTAAAATCCCAGTGATGTGTAGTGGCACGTGCCTGTAGTTCCAGCTACTTGGAAGGCTGAGGCAGAAGGGTTGCCTGAGCCCAGCAGGTCAAGGCTGCGGTGGCTGTGAGCATGCCACTGCACTCCAGCCTGGGCAACAGAGTGAGACTCTGACTCAAAAAAAAAAAGTCCCAGCGGGACCTCTAAAATGTTAGGTGAGACCTGCTAGGGGGAGGAGAGATGCGATCCAGTGCCGTGTGAAAGATCAAAGAATTGCACAGAAGCTAGATTGAAAAATAGTTTTTTTAGAAAGGAGAGAGAGAGAGAGAGAGAGAGAGAGAGGGAGGGAGGGAGAGAGAGAGAGAGAGAGAGAGAGAGAGAGAGAGAGAGAGAGAGAGAGAGAGAGAGAGAGAGAGGATTCACCTCCCAAAGGTAGGGGAGGGGGACCAAAGCTAGGAAAACCTGGAAGCCATACCTCTAAGGGCCACATGGCCAGACCAGAGCAACGGTGTCTCAAATATTTTTTTTTTTTTTTGAGTTGGAGTCTCACTCTGTTGCCCAGTTGAGTTCAGTGGCATGCTTCTGGCCACCGCTGCCTTGACCTGCTGGGCTCTGGTGATCCCTCTACCTCAGCCTTCCAAGTAGCCGGAATTACAGGTGTGCGCTACCACGCCTGGCTAATTTTTTTGATTTATTGTAGAGATGAGGTCTTGCCAAGTTGTCCAGATGGGTCTCGAACCTGCAGGCTCAGGCAATCCACTCACCTTGGCCTCCCAAAGTGCTGGGATTACAGGCTGAGCCACCGAGTCTGGCCTCAAATATTTTTCATGTTTGTTGAATCTGTGAATATGGAACCCACAGAAATGAAGTCTGACTGTAAAGGGGGAAAAAAAAGGCAGGTGCCTCCATGAACCTACAAATAGCTGTGCTTAGCAGTCATGGACAGTGTCTAGTCAGTGACCAGTCAGTGGCTAGTAACATTTGCTAGTAGCCTCGTTCAGTGACTTCCCCTACTCACTCGACCCATCCTCTTCTTGGCCTCCCTCATGTTTGAGGGAGGAATTAAGTCAGAGACTCAGTGACAAAGCCCTAGAGAAAGACTAGGTGTCCATGTCTCCTCTCTAAGGTTCCTGCTCCATTGCTGTTCATTTAACATGTACTTATTGAGCTGCCAGGCACTGGGGATATGGCAGGGAGCAGGGAAGTACCTTTGAGTAATGGGTAATAAATAAGAAAACAAATACTACAGTCCATTCTTATTATTTGTGGTGGTTAGAGTCTATTAAGTCACTGCAAAGCACTTAATTAGTGAATACTGAGTCATTGCCCCAGGGCAAATACAGGGTTAGTGCCTCACTGACCTCTGATTGCAATAATATTTTCATCAACTGATCAGTATGTAAACTTTTTTTTCTGTGTTTCTGTTTAAAGAACACCTTATTTCATATATATTGTTGATTCATTAACACTGAACTCAAAGCCAACAACACTATCACTCATGCCTGAAGGAAGCTAATCTAACACATTTTCTCTGTAAGGCACATCACAGCTTTCTCACACTTGGAGACACTAGACAACATTTTAGCACTTCACTGAGGGGCCATTTTAAACAGTGAAATCCCCACACACACACACACAAAAACCCCCAAAGATGTGTCTGAAAATATACTGTGAAAAGGACACTTGTTTACAGTATGAGACCTTAGCTGGGAACATGTGCATTGGGGAGGAGACTAAAATTTTTCTCCACTCTGTTCATAAGTGACCACAAAAACGACAAAAGCATTGATTTTGGGGTTACAAATTTTAGCAAGTCAGAGCATGCACAAATATGGAATCCACCGATAATGAAGATATTTAAAAATAAAGTGGTGATGACATATGGTGCAGTGGGGGATACTACATGACAATGAGAACAGGGAGGGACTTTGTCAGGATAAGGACTCCAGCAGAGAGCTGAGAGTCCAGACCATGCAGGCATAGATTCCCACCTCTCTGGCCCTCTGCCCCTAATGGCCACATAGCATGTAGGGAGACCACAGATGGGCTGTGGTGGGTGGTGGAAGGCCTGTGCACAGTAAGTGGAAATGGCTGACTGTTCTCAGGGCTCCGGCTGGAGGGTGTATACCGGAAAGGGGGTGCTCGTGCCCGCAGCCTGAGACTCCTGGCTGAATTCCGTCGGGATGCCCGGTCAGTGAAACTCCGGCCAGGGGAGCACTTTGTGGAAGATGTCACCGACACACTCAAACGCTTCTTTCGTGAGCTCGATGACCCTGTGACCTCCGCTCGCTTGCTGCCTCGCTGGAGGGAGGCTGCCGGTACTCCCAAGATCCCTAAGAACCAAAAAGCCCAACCAGAATCTCCACCCTCCCCCCAGAATCCATGATTGGGCAGCACCTGATCCCCAACATTGCCCACCCTGGGGGACCATCCAGAGACTTCGCTCAAGGGAAGGCGGGAAGGGGGAAGAGACAAATCCATCCTGGATTTGTTTCTCCAAAAATCTCTCCCTCCATTCCAGCCTCCACTTTCCCTTCCCGGATCCTCTCCAACCCTCCTCCATTCCATCCTCAGAGCTGCCCCAGAAGAATCAGCGCCTGGAGAAATACAAAGAAGTGATTGGCTGCCTGCCACGGGTCAACCGCCGCACATTGGCCACCCTCATTGGACATCTCTATAGGTCAGTATGGCCAGACCCCCTACAAGCTCCCTCCCGGCCCCTTCCTCACTTCATTCTGACCCTGCACTTTCATTCATTCATTCCACAAATGACAGGGCCATCGCATAAAGGTTCAGAGAATGGATTTGGGAGTCAGGAGACCTAGGCTTTACATTGGCTCCATTATTCTAGCTGTGTGACTTTGGATAAGATATTTGTGCTCTCTGGGCTTCTTCATTTCTAAAAAGAAGATGATGTAATGAATAGTATTCACCTCATAGGTTGTGAGAATGTTAAATGAGATAATCCTTGTAAAATTCTTAGTGCAGCACCTGGCATGTAGCAAGCCTTCACAAGTGGTTAGCAATCGGTATTTTTTTCTTTCTGAGTTGGAGTCTCACTCTGTTGCCCAGACTGGAGTGCAGTGGCCGCTCCCGGCCACAGCAGCCTCGACCCGCTGGGCTCCGGTGATCCTTCCGCCTCAGCCTTCCGAGTAGCCGGAATTACAGGCACGCGCTACCATGCCCAGCTGATTTATTTATTTATTTATTGTAGAGATGAGGTCTTGCCAAGTTGCCCAGGCGGGTCTCGAACCCGCGGGCTCAGGCAATCCACTCACCTCAGCCTCCCAAAGCGTGGGATTACAGGCTGAGCCACTGAGCCCGGCTAGCAATCGGTATTATTCTGATTTATTATTCTACGTCAGGTAAAGGGCTGGATGTAAGAAACATAAAGTTGAAGAAGATGCAGATTCACCTTTACTAGTCTGTGAGGGAGACTGGCCATTGAGTGATTCTGGGGTGAACCCCTGGCTGAACTGCACCGGTTATATACCATATTACGGGGCTTGGTCTATGACAGACCTATGGGCCAAATCTAGCCCATTGTCTGTTTTTGTAAATAAAGTTTTGTATATAAAGTGTAAAGCCACACCCATTCATTTATATATATGTATTTTTTATTATAAAGATGTGGGGTACAATTCAGGGTTAGGTGTACAATTCAGGGTTAGGTATACAAACATTGATTATAACCTTGTTAATGAGGTGTGTCCCCATTTATATATTTTCTATGGCATCTTTCATGCTGTAACAGCACAGTTGAGGAGTTATGACAGAAACTATTTGGCCTGCAAGCCTAAAATATGTACTGTCTGTCCCTTTACATGAAAAGTTTGCTGACCCCTGCAGTATTTATAGTTACCCATGACTTATCTGTCTCCCCTAGACTGGGAGCTCCTTGAGGCCAGGACTTTGTCTTACTCACTGCTGTATCCCAAGCACTTAGCTGAGGGCCTGGCATATAGTAGGGACTCAATGGATGTTTGCTGAATGAATGGACATTTTGATGAAGGGGTGAGCACAAGCTGCATCCCTCACAATCCTGGCATCCCTCTGCAGGGTGCAGAAGTGTGCGGCTCTAAACCAGATGTGCACGCGGAACCTGGCCTTATTGTTTGCGCCCAGTGTGTTCCAGACGGATGGGCGGGGGGAGCATGAGGTGCGGGTGCTGCAGGAGCTCATCGACGGCTACGTCTCTGTCTTTGATGTAAGGCTTTCCTGACCCCTAACCTACAGCCCCTCTCCCTCCGCCTGCAGGACACAGAGACTGTGGATCCTGCTCACCCCACCATGCCTCAGCCCAGGCCTCTTGATGGGCCAGTGCATCAGAAACCACTAGAAAGAGCCCTGGGCCTCTTTCTTCCATAACCTCCCTTCCAACAGCCTTGCCCCCTTGGTTCTTAGTGCTCTGGGCCTCCAACCCTCCTAAACAGGTCTTCCTTGGCCTTAAGATGTGCCCTGCTTCTCTCCTTTCCCAGCATTCCCATATTCCCTTTTGGCTCTTCCACAGATTGATTCTGACCAGGTAGCGCAAATTGACTTGGAGGTCAATCTTATCACCACCTGGAAGGATGTGCAGGTAACCTGTCCTAACCTTAGACTCCTGAGTGGGGCAGGAGGGGTCATCAGGATGGGAAGCTGATCTGCTAGTCCAGGAAGTTTCCCTTTTGGCCTGTCCTTCTGGACACTGGCCCACAGCTCTGTGGAGACAGGGGAAACTCAAGAAGAGAAGTGCTTTGGGAGTGGGGTTTGGCTAGGGTTTGCTCCATTCACCCCACCATGAGGATTCCTCATGGTGATAATCTTGGCACTGGATAGCTGGTTTTGGTTTTCTGTGGGGGAGAGTGAAGCCAGAGTGCTTCTACTCTGCCATTTTGGTGACATCACTCACCACCCACAAGGATCTTTGATTACACAGTGAAGGCAGCTGCACCTCACTTCTAAGTGTGAGAGATCCAAGGAAGAGTTAGTCAGTCAGGCAGAGCAGTGAGAAGAATAAATACAATTTTGTATACACATTTTAGCTGTGACATTTGCTCAAAAGATGGCGTTAATCAAATGAATGCTTGCGTCACCATGTGATAAGCAGGACAGTCAAAAATGGCAGAAGCATGGTTGAGCAAACGTCATACTACACATGGCTACTGTAATTTAATTCAACTTTGAAAAGTAATACATAGGTAACACCTCTTAAAATGTGCATACATTTTTTGGGCACCCCCTGTGTAATGACAAACATTAGCTGAGGACTTACTATATTCCAAACACCGCTAATCTCATTTTAGCATCATTCAATTCCGTGAAGTTGGCAGTCCTATTTTTTCAACTAACGAAACAGACTAGGAGGGTCACTTATTCAAGGTCACACTGTAGTAAGTGGCAGAGTTGGAACCCAGACAGTCTAACTCCAAGCCTGTCCTCCCAGCCACTCTGCTGTGCTGCCTTGGGAAGCATGAATGCAGCATCCCTGGGGATGCGGTTCTGCCACTCCTGAAGTTCTCCCTTTAAAAGGCCTGTGCAACATTGGGGTGAGGGAGGAGGAGACCACTGCCGGGGGAGGTGCTTATGAGGCTACATAAGGAGTCTCGTGATTGATTTTTTCCGCATCCTCTTGTGTCCTCCTGACTTCTTTACCCCTCCTCTCAGCTGTCCCAGGCTGGAGACCTCATCATGGAGGTTTATCTAGAGCAGCAGCTCCCAGACAACTGTGTCACCCTGAAGGTCAGTTCTAAGGGGACTAGAGGGGAGATGAGAGAATGGTGGGGGGAGCAATGGCCTGACCAGCTTGAGTTCTCTGTTCTTGCCCTGATCTCAGGTGTCTCCAACCCTGACTGCCGAGGAACTGACTAACCAGGTACTGGAGATGCGGGGGACAGCAGCTGGGACAGACTTGTGGGTGACTTTTGAGATTCGTGAGCGTGGGGAGCTTGGTGAGTATGACCACGCATGTGTGCATATACATGTATGTATGTATGTATGTGTGTATGTGGTCAAGGTCATCAGTGACTTCACGTTACCAAATACAGTGAACACTCTACTCATCCACTCATCTATGTGAGGGGACATTCAACACGTTGACCCACTCCCTTTCTTTTTTTTTTTTTTTTTTTTGAGTTGGAGTCTCACTCTGTCTGCCAGACTGGAGTGCAGTGGCATGCTCTTGGCCACCGCAGCCTCGACCTGCTTGGCTCCGGCGATCCTTCGCCTCAGCCTTCCAAGTAGCTGGAACTACAGGCGTGCCCTACCATGCCCAGCTAATTTTTGATTTATTGTAGAGATGAGGTCTCGCCAAGTTGCCCATGCTGGTCTTGAACCCACGTGCTCAGGCAATCCACTCGCCTCGGCTCCCAAAGAATTGGGATTACAGGCTGAGCCACTGAGCCCGGCCTCCACTCCCTCTTTCTGATATTCTATCTTGGCTTTAGTGAACCCCACAAGCTTGTGGGTTTTCCTTCCACCTCAAAGGGGACTTTCTTCTTTTGCCTAGACTCCAAACGTTAGGGGAAGCCAGGGCTCAGTCCTGGCCCTTTTCTCTATCTGCATTTCTCCTTAGATGAGCTCATCCATTCCCATGGCCTTAAATACCATTAATAGGCCAATACCCAAATTTCTCTAACTCTGGCCCAGACTCCTCCTCTAAGCTCCAGACTCATATAACGAACTGCCTACTCGATATCTCACTTCTCACAAGTAACTTAAATTTAAAACATCTGAGACCAAACTGGATTCCTAGCCCCCTCCCTAACAAAAGCCCAGGGTATTCTCTAGTTTTTCCCAATTCAGCAAATAATACCACAATTCACCCAGTTATTAAGGCCAGAAACCTGGAAATCCTCTGAGACTCCTCTTCCTTCATCTATTTTTTATTGTGAGTCGGGGTCTCATTCTGTTACCCACGCTGGAATCAGTGGCAAAAATCATGGCTCACCACAGCCTTGACCTCCTGGGCTTAGGTATTCCTTTTGCCTCAGTCTCCCAAGTAGCTGGAACTACAGGCGTGTGACACCACACCTGGCTAATTTTTTGGATTCTTTGTAGAGACAAAGTCTTGCTATGTTGCTTAGGCTGGTCTCAACCTCCTTGGCTCAAACAATCCTCCCGCCTCGGCCTCCCGAAGCGCTGGAGTGACAGGCATGAGCCACTATGCTTGGCCAATGGTTAGAACCCTCCAATGGCTTCCCATGGAACCTAAAATAGAATTGAGACTCCTTATCATGCCCACAAGACCCTGAATGTCCGGCCTCTGCGTATTCCTCAGACCTCCTCTTGCATCCTATTGATCTCATATCTATTCTCTGCAGCCACATTGGCTGTTTGGCCCTCCAAGTAGACTTTTCCTGATTCAGGGCCTTTGTTCTTATGTTTTGTCAGGCTTGAAATCTTCTACCTCTGCCCTTAGCATGGCTTGCTCTTCCTAATCCTTCCAATCTCTGACGCCATCTTCAGATGCCACTTTTGAAAGTTCTTGCCTGACCATCTATCTCAGTTGCTGCCCTGTTGCTCTCTCAGCTTATTGTTTCTTTCAGACCAATTATTTGTCTGCAATTGTTTTGTTTGCTTACCTGTTTCTTGTCTGTGAAAGCAGACCATGATACACTCACCACTTATCCCAGGGCCGGCCAGTGCCTAGAGTAGAGATGGTGCTAAAATAAATGTCTGTGGCAGAACTTCTGAATGGCTGAATGAATGAGTGGGACATGAGGTGGGGGCTCCAGGCTTTGGATGGATATTCTGATTGATATCTATCCTTACCTTGCCCCTGAAGAGCGGCCACTGCACCCCAAGGAAAAGGTCCTAGAGCAGGCCCTACAATGGTGCCAGCTCCCGGAGCCCTGCTCAGCCTCCCTGCTCTTGAAAAAAGTCTCCCTGGCCCGGGCCGGCTGCCTCTTCACGGGTGAGCCTCTTTCCTCAGTCCAGCACTCCCTAGCCCTCCCCCCCAGGACCTTCCACCCGACACTGCCTGTGGTGTGTGCCCAGGTATCCGGCGTGAGAGCCCAAGGGTGGGGCTGTTGCGGTGTCGTGAGGAGTCGCCCCGTTTGCTGGGAAGCCGCTTCCAGGAAAGGTTTTTTCTGCTGCGAGGCCACTGCCTGCTGCTACTCAAGGAAAAGAAGGTGAGGGCCTAGGGCCACAGGTGTGGGATGCTGGGTGGCCATGGAAGAGGAGCCATGACTACACCAACCCTCTGACTCCACAGCCCATACCCCCATCAGTCTCATTACTTTCCTGACCCCTTGACCTCTCTGCCCCTGTGACCACACACCCCACTGCTCTCATGACTTCTTGACCTCATTAAACATGATCTGTCATCTCTCAACCTCACTGGCCCTGTTTATGTTCTCAGAGCTCTAAACCAGAACGGGAGTGGCCTCTGGACGGTGCCAAGGTCTACCTGGGAATCCGCAAGAAGTTAAAGCCTCCAACCCCGTGAGTTTTCTTCCCCAGCCCACACTTCCAGGACCTTCCTGTCTTCACCTTCTGATCTTTCTGATCACTTCACCATGGTTCTTTGCCTCCCAGGTGGGGCTTCACGTTGATACTCGAGAAGATGCACCTGTGAGTACCTCTAGGCCCGGCTTTTCCTCCAACCCAGCCCTCTCTCTTCTCTCTTTCCCGCCTTCATTTCTCCATTCCACAGTGATAACTGTGACTCTCTTTCGCCCCCTAATTTCTCCCTGATCACCCCCAGCTACTTGTCCTGCACTGATGAGGATGAGATGTGGGATTGGACCACCAGCATCCTTAAAGCCCAGGTGAGGGGAAGGAAAAGGCTGAGGGCTGGCTCTGTGGTCCCCCTGGTCCTAGCTGTACTCCTCAGTGCCTCCCATGCCCACCAGTGCCAAACCCTTACCCTTTCACCAGCATGATGACCAGCAGCCAGTGGTCTTACGACGCCATTCCTCCTCTGACCTTGCCCGTCAGAAGTTTGGCACTATGCCTTTGCTGCCCATCCGTGGGGATGACAGTGGAGCCACGCTCCTCTCTGCCAATCAGACCCTGGTGAGACACTCCAGCCGGCCCCAGCCCCTGCCTGATCCCTGCCCTTACCCTTGTTACACTGTGCTAGGGCATGGTGTACCTGCCATCCTGGTGCCCTCCTCTGCTCACTCTCCCCTCCCCTCTGCCTTCTTTGTGCCCCCACTCCCCACCCCTGCCTCCTGCTGCCAGGCCTCACTGTGTCTTTGTCTCTCTTCCTTCCTCCCCACCCCACCTGTGCCCAGCGGCGACTGCACAACCGGAGGACCCTGTCCATGTTCTTTGTGAGTACTGTCTCTGCTCCTGTTGTGTGCCTGCCAGCCCTGTGCTCCTCTTGCTGCCTGAGCCCTGGGTGTGCCCTATGTGTTTTCCTGATGCAGGCCATCAGAGTCAGAGGGTGTGTGTGTGTGATTGTGAGAGAGAGAGAGAGTGCGCGCCAGAAAGAATTAAGAAAATGAAGAGCCAGGCTCGGTGGCTCAGCGTGTAATCCCAGTGCCTTTGGGAGGCTGAGGTGAGTGGATTGCCTGAGCCCGCGGGTTCGAGACCCACCTGGGCAACTTGGCAAGACCTCATTTCTAC